>APFE031223544.1:0-26709 GCA_000404065.3 Pinus taeda
TTACAAAGGAGTTCTACCTGTACATGTCCTTCCATATCTACCTATGACATTTGTTTCAATCAATTTGTGAGAGATTTCATATGCACAAACTCAACTTTCTTTACCATAGTTAATATCACAACTTGATATATAGTACTACTATTTGAGTAATGACAAGTTCTGCTGCGTGACATTTAAATATGCTTCCTCATTTTCATTATATTGGTTCCCCTACATTCTTCTAATGCCTTTGTGTTCTCGCCAAACACTTGCTTCCTGTAGTTCCCCTACATCAGTCGCAACAAGTCAAACTAGAACATTTGACTAATCAACGTGTATAAAGTATCATATTATGTTATCAACCTAACCATCAAAATCATATCTACCCCTCAATTGTATATCATCATTAATGCACATAGATCAGACTCATAATCACATGCATACAAAACTGAAATAAAACACTAATACTTATCCTTGAATCACTTCTTAGCTTCTTTCTTTTGTACACACTCTAGATTGGTTGCCTCACCTCAAAATCCCCAATTCTTGCTCTTCAACCATGTATACCTACACATAGTGTGTAGTGCACACATATAGATATATATGTCATGTATCATCATGCACTATATGCATCCATATCGCTATCATATGTATTTCTTGTACACAGTACTACCTGTACTAGTTGTACACCATACCAATTTCCATAGCCTCACCTACACGACATATACTTAGGCAAAGTAGGTTAGTTTTATGCCAAAAAAAATCCTTACATTAGTCATATTATCTTTGGGAAACTCCACTCAACCCATGTTTGGTTTGTTGATTGGAAAATAAGGATTTCGTGGACCTATTCGGCTTATGCAACTAGAGCATAACTCATTTTTCTTATTTTATGTCAAGTATTCAGATGCTTTTCCTTAGTTAATCCCTCTAAGATTTTAGGAACTATGTGTACGAGGGTGTGATACTAAGGTTTTTAACTCATTAAATCACCCCTGGAAATAAAAGAATGAAATTCATTTATCCATTATCAACAATTGTTATGTTTTCCTCTTCAAACAAGATGGCATTATTAACGTTATCTGTTGGGTAAAATTTCCAATACTTGTTGTTAGGAAATAGTGGTGCAACATATGTATTCCAACTAGTATGATTGTGAATGGATTGATTAGAGTTCTAGATCCCAATATCTTTGTGCACACCACCTCAATTACTAGTACTACTTAGTCATTATCTTGTTATTTTTAGAAACCAGTTGTTGCCTGGATTTGTTATCCTCTTTCTTCCTTGTCTAAAACATTTTATATGTTACCTTTTACTTGAAGTTTGTATTATTTTACTACCAACCGAAGATCCTTTGATTTTCATAGGTTGTATTAAGGTCAAAACTTCTTGTTTACCACAGGTTGATTTATTAATTTAGATGAGTCATGTTCCTAATCTAGTGTACCATTATTGTTATTCATTTGGTTGTTGTGAATTGTTCGCTTTCTACTTCCAGTGCATCCAACACCACCATATCCAATATGTTTGTCATTTCTATTGTTATAAGCATGTATAGTTTGTTTATATATACACACAGATCATTGTTATTTCCCTTCCCATAAGAAGTACATTTGAATGATCTAACATCCTTCTACTAAAAGCATATTTCTCTTGTTTCGTATTGGAAAGATCGCTATTTATGGGTTTTTATTAACATAAATCCAATTATATTTGGATTGATATGAACATCCATGACACATTGATATTGAGTGAACTATTAAGAATGTGCTCTTACGATTAATATTGTCTTTATAGTATTAACCGAGAAGCACTAGGAGTTGCTTCCATTGTGTATTTTTACTTTTTGGATATCACTCCCATTAACCTACTTATGAAGGTCATAAAGTGGTTCATGTATGATGTCTTCATGCATACATTAAGTTGTATTGAATGTCTGCATACTCTTTACAATTCTGACCTGAGCTTAGGATAACATTGAATATAAAATTTGTATTGTTATTTATTTTAGTTACAATTATTTTTTTAATAAATCACACTTGTAGGTCAAAAATATGCATGTCCGATGGAATATACATATAATACTCACTATAGTAATCTGGTAAGGTTAAGTCACCTTCCATAGAATTTTCCCCAACTGCAAAATTACATTCCAACATGTAGATGTACCAATCAAACATTAAGTTCAAAGAAACCTTTTTTTTCCAATACATAGTCCTATACAACGACATGTCCTTCATGAGCTTAATGATTCCTCATGGTAACCTTTATGAATAGATATCAAAATCTTGAGAATCTATTTTAGGATCGAACCCACTTATTTCACCATCAACTTCTGTTAATGTGGGTAGTATGTCATGGAATTCTCACGTGTTGGTTCATAAAGTTTCCATTTATATACTTTCATTTTTTATGTTGTCCATGATTTATGGAAAGAAAAATACTTAACATTTTATCTCATAATGGTTCAATATTTATTCCCTTCGCATTTCTATACGTACGATCTTTATTCCCTTAAGTTATGTCCTTGACCAGACTATCCTTATTAGCATTAGTTGTATTTTATGAAGCTATATCCTTGCATAAAAAATCATGCAACTCCTAATTTTATTTTAGTATGAGTAGAATAACATGATGACCATATCATCAAATTTTTTATCCAATCACGTATTGCCTTCCTTGTTTATACATAAATTTCATTACTTAATGTATTCAATATTCTTATTATATATGCACTACCCATTATCAAATTGAATATCTCATTATTACTGTGGGTATAACATCCCACTTTCGATGCAATAACAATACTTTACAATTATTACTAAATTGTTTATTACTACTCTCACAATAACTTAATTTTTGAAAAACTTTCACACATACCAATAGAACTTTAATCTTCACATCATGTGATAAGTAGTAAGCATAACAAGTAACTCATTGAAGTTTGACGTTTTCTACTTATTAAATAATCATGTTAGTTGTTTGATATCTCCTTGTCTTCCTCTTTACTCCATCAAAATTATTTTCTTCATTGTATCCTTTCGAGGTTTCTCCCCAAATATTTTAAATTATCACTCCTAGATTTCCATTTCTAAACATTGTGACAGTGCCATCAGTTGCATGGTAACCAAAATATTCTAGCATTGAAACAAGGAGAAAATGCTGAAATCCTTAGTGGAATCTGTTAATTCAACATGCGTACCATAAGTAACTTAGATTTATTACGGCTAAAAAATTTCATGTGAGCAATGGACTAAATATCCAACACCCTATTATATATAATTGGCACAAGTCATGATTATAATGCATAACATTTCATTTGCTACATTATAGGTTTATGACATATGCTAAATAGGTTGATTTCTTAAGTGGATAATCATTCAAAAACAAGTCACAACCTTGCTTGCAATGAGAGAACAAGATAGCTAAAGTTAAAGTTGTCATTCGAAGACATAACTTGGACACTATTATGGGTTAAAAGATTGTCATGCACTAGTTCTGAAAGACCATACGATAACAGATCATGATGGATTACTTATGATGAGCAGCAACCATTTAGGGTTGAAACCTGATAGTTCCCTCGTGCTCTGGTCATGAGCTTCCAAGGATAGCGTAAGTGAAATTGTTTTCAAATATGGCTCTAAGGATTTCAAACTCAGATAAGCAAAGTTGAAACCTTCATAAAATGTAATTAATTATCCTTCTCGGTGGTGAAGTGTACAATAGTGACCCTATGGCATGGTTTTATCCTATAATAAGGAGCTCGAGCCATACATGTATATTTATCCTTAACCGAACCTCTTCTCTCAACTAGATTTCCAAGGACAAAAAAGGAAGCCTCCATGGCCAACCACAACATTTCCATTGCAGGATTTGATCTCATGCGAATATGGCAAGGTACGTTCTTGACCAGAGGAGCTTGCTAGTCTTTTAATCTCCTGAATTCCATGCTTTCTCGTCTCCAGCCTCCCACACTAAGAAGGAGAGTAGAGTTTGAGCCTCTGTGCCAGTGGATGCAATGCCACCCATTCTATGAGGAAATTTTGTTAACAATTAAACACACCAACTCAGCCGTTGACTTTGCTTGCAATAACCATACACAATATTTTTATCCTCGCCAAACGGCTCATGCAAATCAGTGTATAGCAAGGATTCCAAACAACACTCCACCATTCCGTCAAATCCTCAAAACACTTATATTGAACCTATATGCTCACACCACATGTGTTAGCCCCATACTACGTCAAAAACTAACTCTACACAAAGATATTGATCTCTGCACTATTCCCCTAGTTGAATTCACCTTTCAGTGAAGAGGTGAAAATTCATCTATTATCTGAACCCTTACAGTGATATATTCTATGTAACTTTGATCTTCGAATGCATGTATGAACTTCAAACTTTCCATAATTCCATAAAATGACAATGGTCCCATCGATACTTCACTAGGCTTTGAGACCTCATATTATATGAAGGTCGAGGGATGTTAGATGGGAAAATAATTTCGATAAGGACAAACATCAAGCTTTATCCACTGACTGCATTGTCTCTTGGCAAACAAATACACATCGTGCCTGGTTACCAAAATTACCCATAGTGAAATATGATGTTGGTATTCAATTAAATTCTCTTTCTAAATTAGAATCTCTTCTCAGAATACAACTGAGGTTAGTAATTTGGTTGATAAGCATTATAACATTAACCATTATCCCAAAAGAATGAATAACTTTGTGGAAACTCACTCATAAATCTAACATTTCTAGGTAAATAGATATGGAAAACAACAATGTGGCATCAATAGTCGACAAGGAGATCCTTTTTTTTCCATTTTTCATCCACTTAATTAGGGAGGAATGAGAATTTTCCATCAATTATCGATGGAAATTAGTTCATGATGAGTTAACTGTAGAATGTGATAATTCTGAGTATCTACGATCCACAACTTTGTATAAGTTATTAGATATTGTAAACATCATTTTTATAGTAACTCAGCAATGGGAAAGTTATTAAATTGATTTTTACGGGTAACCGGTCATGGGAGACAATTATGATTACCTTAATATTCACAGTCAATTTTGTGGGTGGCTAATTATTGTTCAACACTGTAATGTCAAGTGTATTTTCCGCAACGCCGTTTTCTTATTGTGACTCTTCAAGCAGCAACTACTTTTTTTAAATGGAATCCAATCTTATTTACAAAGAATGTTTTATCCATTATAACCTTCAAAATTTGGAAATGAATAACCAAGTTGCACGGAAATGATGTGCCTCAAACAATTTAAGAAGTAGCATGTAGGTTATTTGAGTAGTACTTATCTGCATGTAAAATTTTGTAGGTTGAGCTTCTCCTTAGCATTTGAATGACTATCGAAATTGATCAAAGGTGTCACTCTATGCACAGTCAATAGGAAAAGAGTGCATGCATTATTATTTCTCTATATCGAGGAGATATGTTGCTAGCCCTTAGCCATATATATGACCAAAATCAATGACCTAAGAATAGAATATAATGTTCAACTCGCAGATAAGGCCAACAAGTCAATAAAATGAACCCTGTTGGTTAAGGTACCTACCCGGGGAAGTCAAATTTTTATCACATTTATTTTTATAAGGAGATAAACATAATATTGAATTAACTTTCGCTCACTAACAAGGTGTTATGTTTATCCTCCCCATCTTTTATCTTATGCAACATCATTCATGTATTGCTCACCCCATATAAGATATCATTGAGTCTTAAATCTTAACCATGTGCATACACCTTATTACACTTATACACTATCTTGATGGACTACTTTTGTTTTAAATTGATCCCCTTGATGCAATCAGAAACACAATTAGTTATATGATTGTCAAGTAACCTAGGGGAGATCACTCTTAAATCAAATATCTCTTATTTCGAACAACCTTAGTCTTTTGACTTCATGTAATCAATATATATACAATATATACTATATTGTATATGTTCCTACTACAATATCCTCCTCAAATAAATTGTTTCAAGGCTTGATTTCAACCTCGATGGATTCTAGAATATTTTTCTTCTAGCAATTTATAACTGAACCCTTCATTAGGACCTACAACTACTTCATATCTTGCAAAAGTGTGGTGACCCTTAGGCCACAATATGTGAACTTAGTGCTCTCATAGCATTTGTAACATACCCCGTGAGCCTAATCTAACAATTACCCACTAGGATCCCATTCCTTAAATTTTCCTTTGGTTAAATTTAAGATTCAATTAATCATGAGAAGTATTACGTGAACAAATCCTTATAATACCCTATAAACATATTCTTCAAATTCTGACAACATTGAAGAGAGGAGCCACACCCCTTGGGTACCATACTACAACTCCTCTAAGGCTTTAAAGATTCATGTTGTGGACTCTTATGTTCAATAAATATAACTTTAATACAAAATTCCAATTCAACCCTTATTCACGTATTATAACTAGAAGGAGCGATCATCCAAGGTCAAGATTATGCATAAAGAAATGCCTCCTTTTTTACCTCAATATAAACATAAATGAAACTTCAACATAATTATTTTAAAGCTAGTATTGCCCATAACACAATCACAATCCTACTTCCACAGTCGCATGTAATGTTAGCATGTGTATCTTAGGCATTATGAACAATTAGTTAAAAGAGCAACATTGGATGCATAATTCATAGCATAAATAACCTGCACCATAGTTTAAAGAGTTGAGAATTAACCATGGTTACCCAATTTATATAGCTGACTCAAGTACGATTATTCACTATCTCAAACAAAAGACAAGATACCACCAATATTGCATAAGATCCACATATTATGTTTCTTTAATAAACTTAAGTGGGATTGAATTTGTATGCAATGGCCATCACATGCGCTCATGTATAAAAAACTCATGCTGATAGCTAACATAGGCAAATCTACTCATTCATAACAGTCATATGTACATTATTCAATCAATTTATATGTAACAACCTAAGAAGTTTCTCTTATATGCTTCACAATTGAAAATGTAGAGAGTAATAGTCAACATAAAAACATCCCATGCAACCAACTTATCTAAAATGATGTCACTTGGGAAAAACCGAGCACCGCCACCCAATTTAGAAATATCTTCCACGAGTTCACCGTGAAGCTGAGAATTCTTACCATGGATGAACTACGTCATGTTCATCTCTGCAGTGGGTATTTGATACCCTCTTTAAGGATATGGTTTCCATTAGAGGAGTCACACTTTTATCGATGTTTTTTATCCATTTTCCTAGGCTTTTCGAGAAACTATTGCCTTTATATCTCGCGAGGATCTTCCTCATAAATCTTTCCTTTATCTCATGCAAGGCTTTTATGTTTTTTCTTAACTTAGCATATTGCTTGAGCTAAGTAGGTTAATGGATATTTATCTCGAAATCCATTAAACTCGTCTAGATTTGGATCTAGAATAATTATCATGAAAGGATTATCCATTCCCATTGACCAATGGCATTTGGAAAGAATCTCATCTCTTGGTCTCTCAATTTCCAAGCGATTAATTATTTTATTTATTTCATATTAAATTATTTACTTTTATTGTTACAGATTAGACCTAACTTTTCTTAGCTTAGCTAGCAAGGTTTTACATACAAGGGATGGGTGCTACAAAGGACCAACCCTCCTTGAGAAATCTTACAAAATATCCATTTTTAATCTAGGAACACTTTAGTTTAAATGGCCTTTCCTGCTTATAACCAAGATTTTTGAGCTCGAGCAAAATGAGTGAGTAGTTAGACTCACCCTATAACGTAATCCACTCACAAATATTATTAAATTTCTCCACCAATGCTTCTACCACTAATAAACTATCAATCCTTTTAGCAATTTGATCTCCACCAACATGGTGATTTCTCCAAGATGTTTTAAGATTCATTGGTTCAACATCTAAGAGCTCTTTACCTATAATTTTTATGGCCAAGTAATCAAAGAGATTGTCCACTCAAGCTCTTCGCCTCGAGGACTCAACAGCACCCATGAAGATCAAAAAAAGGATTCGAGAAGTCCACACTAGCTACAAATAAGGGCCTCCCCCAGATTCGAAGATAAAAACCCTAGAGTGAGGCTAAAATTAATAATCTACAAATTTTGAATAGAAATACTACAAGATTCCCAACCAAAAAGGACACCCCCACAATGACCACTAACATAGGTAAATTATTACCACAAAAAGGTCCTTTATTTTTGTGTTTCACAAATCACTATTAAATCATTACATCCATAGTTCACTAGTAAATCATTACTCATTTTTTTTAATTTCACAATTATATTGATTATATGTTCAAATATCTAGACCTTTTATTCTCAACGATCTTAAAAATAATACCTAAAAGATATTTGGAAAGATGAATGAGTGTATGGTTTAAGAAATGATAGAGGTTATCATTATTCAATCTAATCAAAATCATTTCTCCCTAATTGGCCTAATCAAAGTGATTTCTCTATAATAGACCTAATCAAAGTGATTTTGCTATAATTAATGAATTATTGGCTAAATTACAAAAGGTGATTTTCTTTACCAGGTTGAATCTTCATTCCCGATATAGTAAAATCATAATACCAAAATGGTACTTAAAACACATAAAGGTCATTAACTTTTTGTGATATCATTTAACTTTACTAATTCACTTTAATATTTGGATGAAATTGTATCTAGAAGGAATTGAAGTGAACCTAGCAATATTGAAGTGATGATGTAATTAGCAATATCCAAAACTTTTAAGCATTATTAAGCTTGTTAGAATATTACCATGGTCAATAAGCTTCACAAATAATGTCCACAAAACATCTTTATGGCTATCATCCTCCATAGGTCACATCAACTTTGAGAGGAAAAATAAAAGTTCAAGCAATGAATAACCATATAGAGCACCAAAAGTGACTATAAAAGTATTAAAGAACAACATTATCATAATACAAAACAGTATTAAATGAGTAGATCAACATTACACTAAAAGATAATTTAAAATAAGTGATTGGATAATTTTTGCCTTATAACCATACAAATAGATGAGGGTCCAAAGACATTACTACAACAACAAATGAAGTTTTAATTCTTTATTAAAATTTCTATTGAAACAATAGCTTTTTCTTTCAAATTATATTCATCATTATGTATGTTCATCATTTGTTATATGTTTTACTATTTTTAGCACATATATTTGTTTTAATAAAAACAACCAATAATTTATAATTCAAATTATCTATGATTTGAATAATAAATATTTAGTATTAAAAAAAAAAAAAACAAAACTTAACTATCATCGTAAACTTAAATCTACATAATTTAAATCTTCATCTTTGCTTTTATCTTCATAATTATGTTCATCATCATCACTGTCATGCTCATCATCAATAATTTCTTCTTCCACATCACAATCACAATTACCATTCCAATTACAATTACATGCCAATTATGTGCATGCAACATTGGGTAAGTTCAATCATATGTTTGCAGTTTGGACAGGGCTTCCACTTGTTGTTCTCCGCAAGAAAATTGAACTCTTCATTTACAACGACCAACGGATACAAAACTAGCGGTAGCATTTCTGGGATATTGTTGCTTTTATTGTTGGAGAAGAATGTGACGAGGAAGAAAAGGGAGAAGCAACTTGTCGGCACTTATTTAATTATTTTATACATTGGTACTTTTCCAACTTCCTAAGAATCACCTCAAGTATGCTAAAGTTATGGCCCCTCGGGTTATCTATGTCATCATGATGAAGGAAATCTTAGAAGAGTCAATATTATAACTCTATCTAAAAATGAGGGAGTCAAACTTAACCACTAGAAGAAAAAGGGGTTCCACTCTATTCAAGCGCATTTTTTTGTTAGGGTTTAAGAGAAATAAATATAACAATCAAGAAATACACATTCAAACCATGTACACCATGATTATTTGGGAAACCCCAATTGGGGGAAAAACCAACCAACAATAGATCTATTATTGTCCATGGCTAAAATACAACCAAGCCGTCCAACAATCTAAGCTTTCACCGCTCAACCATGGCTACCTACAATGGAGAATACACAAGCCTTTTAAGGGCTTCAACTACATGTAATACCATGGGCTCAATACCATGAGTCACCAATACTAGGTGCCCAAAACCACAACTATTAACCATAACTGTTGACATAACCTCAACTCCACCATAGGGTCAACTTTATCTAATAATTTCCCCTTTAAACTTGACATTGGGTTTTCTTCGGAAAAATCTAGCCAAATCTTCGAAGTGAGCCAACCACCACTCACCTCGAGGCCCTACCGAGTCAATGTTAGGGTATTTGGTAATCTCACAAGTTGTCCTAGTTCAGCATGCTTCATCATACCACCACATGCATCCACATATCACCCAAGCGGACATTCAAAATTTACAAGTGATTTACTAGCGTATGCATGCCTTACGAGGTCTTACAGTCGTATACCCATTTAAATGAAAATTTCCATTTTATTTTTATTTTGTTGCTATCTTGACCCACACACAACTTGAACTGCTGCAAGTTTAACCATGCATTTCACCCTGTAAGACTCCTACCCCACTATTTAACCTTTCTCTTATAACTGAATTTTTATTTAAAATTTTTGTTACTATTTCAAAATAGAAATTTTTCTTTAACAATAAAAGCCCTTCAAAAAATTTCTCTAAAAAAAAAGAATTACCCGAATTTCTTGTTTTTTTAAATTTCCAAAAAATATTCCCATGGCTTGCATTTTCTTCTTTAAAAAATATTCATAGGGCTTGCATTTTCTTCTTGCTCCTCACTCAACGAGGCCTTGGAAAAGCCTTCAAACTTAATTTTCTTCTTGTTCCTCATCGAACCACACTCAACGGACATCACTAATTTGTGCAACGAGCTATTGTTTCAACCACCACCACCACTTCGTGGATGGGAATAATTCGAACAACTATGAAAGGACCTTGCCAACTAGAGCTTTGATACCACTTGTTAGGGTTCAAGAGAAATAAATATAACAATCAAGAAATACACATTCAAACCATGTACACCATGATTATCTGGGAAACCACAATTGGGGGAAAAACCAACCAACAATAGATCTATTATTGTCCTTGGCTAAAATACAGCCAAGCCATCTAACAACCTGAGCTTTCACCGCTCAACCATGGCTACCTACAATGGAGAACACACAAGCCTTTTAAGGGCTTCAACTACATGTAATACCATGGGCTCAATACCATGAGTCACCAATACTAGTTGCCCAAAACCACAACTATTAACCATAATTGTTGACATAACCTCAACTCCACCATAGGGTCAAGCTTGTCCAACATTTTTCAATAGATGAATAGAGTAGCTCAGAGTGGATAAAGAGAGAGAAAAGAGAGATATTTTGTGCACTTCAGCATCCCACTGGCCATAGGTCTCATTTTTTGTACTTCCAACCATTTCTCATCAAAGAGATAGAGAAGTGTAGTCTTACCTTCTAGGTCAATTTTCTTCATAAGGGTTTCCAAGGTCATATCATTTTCTGTTTGTGGTTTGCGACTGATCTTTGTATTTTTTATCTCTTTCTTACATTTTTATATATTGTATGTATTCCCTATAACAATAACTTGATAATTCCATAAATCTAAGGAAAAATATACTCTCATAGTATAGATTTTTTATTTTAAGCATAATATTATTATATCTTATTTGAACAATTGTCTAGTGGAATATACATGTCAGTTTACAAATCACATAATGTAAACATTGTCATTTTTTTCCTTTAATCTATTTAGTTTCAAATAAATAACTACCAAAATTTTTTAGAAACATGCAATGGAAGAAATGTTGTCAAAAAAATTTCCAATTCTTAACCCCTATAAATCATTGAAAATTGGGGCTTGTAAAACACTAAAATGCACATGTTATTGAGTGAAGGAAAAATGAAAAGTTGAAAACAAATATCCCCAACAATAACCATAAATTAAATGTGAAGAAAACCAACAAGCAACTTGTTTATTATCATTATCACATAAAATGATACTTTCTTCCAAAAATAAATTATAACTATAGTATATTGTAGTCATTGTACTAGAAGCATCAATACATTAACCAAGACACACTAACCAATACATTGACAAGAGAATATTAGATGTGACGCTACTCCACATTTTATCAAAATAATTTTCCCTGTCTTCCCACTACTTTTGTAACCCTGTGTTCTCCATATGTGGAAGGATGGTGTTTGATTTACTTTTCACTTGTGCCAAGCAAGATAGGAAAGCTAAATTTCATTTGGTCTCATCATATATTTCTTGTACATAGGTGGGCTTTCCAATTTTGGCTCCTAGTTCTCAAAAATTTTAAGTCTTGCCCTATTCTTCTCTTTATTTGAAAATATTTTTGTGATTTTACTAATCTGTCCCTTGTTGGGAATTTTGTATTCTTTTATACTCAATTTGATATTACTTTTGTTGTTTGTCTTGTTCTTTTATTAAGGTTTAATTTGAGTATTCTCTTTCTTGTTGTGAAACTTGTCCATGAAAACCCAAGTTTTTAGGATGTTGAAGGATGATTTTTCATATAATATATCCCACTCATGCTAAGGAAGGCAGGAAACCCATAATGTTTTTTGTCTCCTAACATATTCGTTGTGCATGGGAAACTTCTCTTGTTTTAGCTTCCAAGGCTTACTAAAAAATTTAAGTACTGACCAATGATTCTCTTTACTTGATAATTTTATTTTCTTACTAAGCTCACCCTTGTGTGGTCATTCTATCTTCCTTTCCACTCACTACAATCTTTCTCCATTCATTTTTTAGTGTTTCCCTAGCCTCTTTTTAAGTCCTCTACCTTCTTCCCTTTGCACATTTTTTGAGAAAACCTATGTTTTTATCAAGTTGAAGGATGAAATTTTGTTTACTTCCTAATAATAATTCCAATAAAGGTGGGAAAAAAATAGTCTCTTGACATGTTTCCTATGCATGGGTAGGCTTAATAGTTTTGGCTACCAACTTGTCTCAAAAACTTTAAGTAGTGATCAATGCTCCTCCTTACTGGAAATTATTTTTTATTATCATGGATCCCTTCCCTATGTGGTTGTCCCTAGTTTCTTGATACTCATTTTTGTCTACCTCTTTTTGTTTCACTTGATATTTTCTTGGCTTTTCACTTGGGCATATGCATTCTTAGCTTTGAAATTTTCTAGGAAATATTGAGTTTTTGATGCTTTAATATATGGAATTTACTTTACTCCATACCACTCATACCAAGGAATGCTGGAACTCAAAATTTGTTTTATCTTTTCGGATTTTTTTTTTTTCTCTTTCTTTCTTGCCAAGCTTTCCAATTTTCACTTGATAGTGGTCTCAATCAGGTTAAATGGTGAGAAATGCTTCTCTCCCCTAGTATGTGTTCATTCCTTATTCCTTATTTCTCACTTTGATGTTCCTCTCACCCGTTCACTTGTTCTTTATTCATGTTTTTTTTGGCGCATCTAACTTCATTTCTTAGTGCTTCTAGTGAAAACCCCAATATTTTAATATGATAGAGGATAGAATTTCATTTACTCTAGGTCACTACCACCAAGGAAGGGGGAGAACCTAAAAAATTCCATGTGGAAGTTGTGGAGAGTTTTCGTCCACCAAAATTTCATTGAACCTTTGTGTTGCACCTAGGACTTGTTGTTTATTCGATATAAGATGAATACCACATCACATTTTTTTGGATAAGTATGCTTTTCCAAATGGCCATGTCAATATTAATATAGTTGTGAGGACAATTTTGAAATAAAAACTGGTGAAAGTAAAGTTATTTTTTACATGTTGTCTAAACTTTTCTCTCAAAGTTGAATGAGAGGATAGGAAAAATATGTACTTACTATTAGAACATCAAAGTTGAAGTTGAAGGTGAAAAGTTTGTGACACTTGTTTTTAATGAAGTGGAAGTTAATGTCTTACCTATATTATTTATGGATTCCCCTAAATGAGTTTGAGAAGGGTTTGAAGGAGCACAACTTTGAAATAAAACCTAGTGAAAGTAAAGTTATTTTTTACATGTTGTCTAAATTTTTTTGTCAAAGTTGAGATGAGAGGATAGGAAAAATATGTCCTTACTATTAGAACATCAAAATTGAAGTTGAAGCTAAAGCTGAAAATTTGTGAGACTTATTTTTACTGAAGCTGAAGTTAATATCTTGCCTATATTATTTATGGATTTCCCTAAATGAGTTTGATAAGGATTTGAAGGCATAACCATGCATGACCATAATAATAAACAAATTTTTTCACCAACAAATTGTGATATCAACAATAGTTTTTTGCAAACACTTATAAATATATGAACATGTCAAGTACAAAAAACTAATTTATTTTTTTTCTCAAATTTTCCATAACCCAAAAAAATTAAAAAATATTGTGCTATAAAACTAAAAAAAATCATTGAAATATTTTTTAAGCAATTAAGAAATCAAACAATTACTAAATATGTCATCAAATAAAAAATAATTCTAAACATGAAAACTAGACACATCCTTTCAACCTTCCTGGACAAACTAAAAAATATTTATATCATAAATCAATTATAAATTTTCAATATTAATATAATATAAAAATAAACCATTCTCATTCTTACTTTAAATTGCCAAATATATATCATAATTAATCCTCATCATCTTTTTCCGTGCCCAATATTACGTGTTGTCGATTCAAATCCAATAGCATATTAAGTAGATAATCACATTTACCTTTCCATGGAAGAAAATAAATATGTATATATATAGTGCATCAAAGAACGATGGTTCAAAGAGTACAACCAAATTTTGAAGATGATAGCATAGTGGAAATGGCTTGACAAAAAATTTCTTTTTAACGATACTAATGAAACAAGGAGCCACTGTCGTGGCGGTAGTCCCTGCCGGGCTCTGCATGGAATTGCAGAACTTGGAAAAGTTGGCCTCGCGGATATTATCCCAAGTCTAGAGAGGATGGGAGGTAGAGGTCAAGGAATAAATGGACTGAACCGCAAATAAGTAATTCATATAAGTCGCTCAAGGCAGGCAGGTACTCTCAGCTGTAAATCATTTCACAGTCGATGCAAATATTACATAGTAACAAAATAGCTATGGGGCCAGTCTCTTGACTCGCCCACATGCTTGAGGCAAAATGCATTATAATCTGAATTTGTAACTTTCAACATCTATTATTTCTTCCATCATTTGCAATTGCTTACCAGACTTGCCTTCTACAATTTTCTTCTATAGCTTTGGAAAAAATATTGATCAAATTACCAAAAAGTGAAGATGATTGTTTTGAAACAAATATATATATGAAAAAAATAGGCTCTTGCATTATGTTGCCAAATAAATATCAAATTTCTAGCAACAAGTCATATTTATAAATAACAAAGGAATTGGAAATGGAAATAGTGGAAAGACATAATGAAAAAATGCACCATAACTTTAAGAATATTTATGCAAGTTAACAAAAGGAAGCAGTGGAAAGACAAAATGAAAAAATGCGCCATAACTTTAAGAATATTTCTCAAAGTTAACATTATTGTTGATTGCATTTCTGAAATAAAATAACAATAGATTGTCTATTGAAATCTATATTTTACTAGTTAAACATGTTGCCCAATGTTGTATATTGCCTTTATAACATCACTTGGATTGTCATGAGTGATGAGCACTGAAAAATAAGCGATAGAACAACAGGAATTTGAGAAGCTTCGAGAAAAGATGTGAGACTTGAGTTATCTAACATGCTTGCTTTTAATTTTTGACGATTGACCAAACTGAACAATATAGGAACTGTTCGTATGCTTTAATTTGCAAATTACAAAGGAAACAAAATAACAACAACTTGATGAGCACATACCTTAACATTAACAAAGAGTTAATTGGTCCAAAGTTAGAGTGCTAGGGTTAACAATGTGCAATTTCCAACGTTCATATTCATTATTAATAACTGAATTTTAACAATAAATCCACTTCTTCACTTCTTGAGAATGTATTGGTTCATCACTTCTTTACCTATATATTCATATTCATTATTAATAAGTGAATTTTAGCAGTAAATTCACTTCTTCACTTCTTGAGAATGTATTGGTTGATCACTTCTTTACCTATATGATTTGATTAAGTGAATGAGGATTGAATTTGCATACTTTCAAGACAGAACGAGATTGCATAAACAATAAAATAACATTATATTCGAACCAAACACTCTAAAGATTGCACAAACATTATGTTGAAGGGAGAATACAATACATTAAAGGAAAAATAAAAACTATGCACTACAAAAGGTCTTCTCTATCAAATACATGCGAAGGCTATATTTAAAAGTATGTTGGAAGGATCTACTAGCAATGTGATGAAAAATATATCAAAATGTGCGTTGAATATACATGTGTTGAAAGGGTAATAAAAACAATACATTAAAGAGACATTGCATTGAGTCGAAAACCATACACAGGAAACAAATAAAAGGTTTGATAAATGATGCAAAGTTTTATATTATTTACTGCGAAAAGAAATATAGTAAATACATTGAGGGAGAATATGTCACATAGTGAGTTGAGGAATAATATATTACATTGCAATACGTTGGAGAATAATGCAATATATTACATTAAAATGTGTTGAAGAGATATTGAAATGTCTTGAATACATATTGCAAATTCGTTGAAGAATATTGTTGTGCATTGAAAGGATGATGCAAACAATGCATTATGTTGAGATGATATATTAATACTGGTGCAATATATTAAAGCAGTGAATATATAAAATAGCGGCGCGTTGAACAAAATATACAAAATGTGTTGAAAGGATCAGTAATTACATCAAAATAAAGTGCGTTGAAAACAATGGAAAGGCAACATTAAAACCCATTTAAGAGTAGGATTGCGAATCCATCAAACACAGTGTTGAAAACTATCCAAGCTGGGCATTGCAGAGAATATGTAACAAGGAGTACGTTGAAAGATAAATACGTTGACAATATGTTGGAAGCAAATATAAAGGCACATTGAATAGGATATGTATTTAAATAACCTATTAAAGGCATGCGATATAACTTGTTAAAAGCTATTATAGTATTTGCTGCCAAATTGAATTGATAATAAAGTATGCTGAAGAGATATTGCAGTGCGTTGGAGAAATATAGAAAATGCGTTGGGAGCAGAAATATTGAAATGCATTGGAAGACAATAAATTAAGGCAGCACATTGGAGGATAATAAATTAAAGTAGCACATTGAAAGATAATAAATTAAAGTAGCACATTGAAAGATAATAAATTAAATCAGTACGTTGAAAGGAGTTAAACATAGTGCGTTACAAAGGATAATACATGATTGCAAAGGAAATGCATTCGGGATAATACCTTTGTACTGAAAGGAGTTAAACATAGTTCGTTACAAAGGATAATACATGCTTGCAAAGGAGATGCATTGGGGATAATACCTTTGCTACAAATAACAAGATCTACAAGTTGCGATAGTCCCTGTCTGGCCTGAAATCAAATAATAAGCTAATTACAGCTTTGGAACAAAAGTACATGTATGGAACATTCTAAGATACTCTTTTGTTATAAGATGACATAATGGAGATGTTTCTCCTTTAAAACAAATAGAATCACTACAACCGTCTCTTATAAACATAAATGTAGACCATCTGGACAAGTTGGCTTATAAAAATATGGCCCAATATGTGCATGTGTTACCCATAGCCATAATCAAATAACATGTAATTTTATGCTCATAAGCTTTCTTGGTGACTAGAGTAATATAAAATGATATGTGCATGTGTTACACGTAGCGGTAATATAAAGCTGCAAATTTTATCCACCTTAAACCACTTGAAATTTCATCATTAGTTATTTCTGTGATGTTAATGGCCTCTGGCCTTTTGGATTAGATTTTTAGGGAGAAAGCTTGCAGTGGGCTTCCCACATATATTTGGGCTTTCGGCATATGTTTGAAGATGGCATTCGAGACGTAGGAATATTTCAAAAGGTTCATGGAACCATTTCTGAGATCAGAAGGTTCATGGCACATGTCTTTGTTTGCTGCCAATTCCTTGAATCGGAATTGTGACCTATTCTTTTACTGTAGGGGTCCGCATACTTGGACTCATGATAAGAGTTTCTTTTATCATCTGCAGCTTCTTTGTTCATGCCCAACTGTTCATTTCTTGTCTCATGGTTGCCACGGGTTTCTCTTTGGCTTTATGACCCTTTTATTTTGTTTTATTTTTCCTGGCACCTTCACTCTATTACTGGCATTTGGGTTAGCTGACCAGTTTCTTTCGAGTTGCCTCTTTTTCTTCGGAGCCTGCCTCTGCTCCTTTTGGGGTTTTCTACTGTCTCTGTTATCAGCCTATTTTTGCAGGATTTGTGCCATCCTTGATGGGTTGTGAAAATAGTTTTTGAATGTACTAACTGCCTGTTACTGGGATTATTCAGCAAGGCTGTGTGCTTTGTATCATGTATTTTGTGTCTGCCAAATTAACGAATGACTGCCATTGTTTGGGCTATATCCGGTGAATCCCTATGGGCTTTTTTTAGGCTGCCACAATTGGGTGCATGCCTATGTGCTCTGTATCATTTATTTTGTATCTGCCAAATTGATGAATGACTCCTATTGTTTGGGATATATCCTGTGAATCGCTATAGCATTTTTTTGAGGCTGCCCACAGCATATTAGTTTGATATCAATTATATGCCATATGATTAGGTAAATATCTTTATCTAATAGAAAATTTGTTTTTTTCCTTTTAACTAAATCAGAAAACAACAATCTGTCTACTAGTTAAATGTTGGCAGCTTCTTCTTAGCGAAGATGCATGATAGACACTGGACAAGTGGTCACAATATGGGCCAACAAGACTGATCCCAAGGCATGACAACAATATCTTGTTCCCAAGGCATGACAACAATGAAATACATGCGAAATGTGTTGCGAAGCTCCCAAGTGGAGCCTCAACAACTCCATGGTACTGGTGTTCGCAGTCTTTGAGCAATGCCACTCAGAAAAAAATGACAAAATCACATCTTAGGAAAAGACGGAAAAGAAGCAGAAAATCAGAATGATGTAAGGATGCAGCTAATAGTAGAGGGTGGGGCTTCTTCTCCCGAAGGAGATGCGTGGAAGAAAAAGAAGAATAAGATGTCTCAATTTTTCAGAAGACATTGAAGAAAAATCAGACAGTGAATCCTCCTTACTCATTCTCCAGAGCTTGTGGTGAGTCCCAGTTCAACAGTGTAATAGAAGGCTCTATGCCTGCATCAAAACTTAGATCAATGTATAAAGTAGGAGACATATGTGATGGGAAGAATCAACACAGGAAAGCGAATGCGGTTTTTTGTATGTGATTTTATGCCAGATAAAGGTATTATAAGAAAAATTCCCTTTCAAATAGTGTTCATAATTTCCTTTCTAATAGAATTCGTTTGTATCTACTTAATCAATATGCTACAAGAATAACATAATGGACATAATGGCTTGCCTGCACAAAATACCTACCCATAAATTAAAATGCACAATTTTCATTCTATTGTTCTGCATGTGCATGAGGCAGTTTCAATTTCTTGCAGGCACTTTCAATTTATTGCCCATTCTCAGGTCGTTGCTCCTCCACCTGCTTCAAAAACTCCAAAAGAACCTGGCAAGAACTGTGCGCCAACTTTTTCTGAAGCTCGCTCAACCAAAGCCTAGTTTACATGTATCCATACCCTTCAGAGACATTCTCCACGTCGTCCTTCAAGTTTTCCAGACCTTTTGTGGTTCTCTCTGACTCACAACAATGGCGGTAGATGTTGCAATAATAAGCTAGTACATAGGGGTTTTGTGCATCGCCTTGCCTAGCATTCACATGATGCCTGTATGTTACCTCAAGGATAGAATTTTAGAATTTTTCCCTCATGCGTTAAATACTAGCCACGGTGGGAGGAGTGAGGAGTGAAATGGAGTGAGAGGAGTGAAATGTTCATGATCACTGATGTTTACGGATATCTTCTAGTAACCCTGAGATCATAAAGTGCTTTATAGCACGAATCCTGACTCAGGTCACCTGATGTAATGAGTTAGGACTTGTTCTCCTCTATTAAAGGTTATATTTGCTTCCATGCATGAGTTCGGTTGATGCATGCAACTTGCGATTTTCTGCAGAACTGATCATTCCATAACCTATATTTTTGGAACACTTGACTTCATATGAAGAAGACTATACTGTAGATTTTCTTGGTGGCTGACTAAATACTATTGACAGCGTACGTGGCAAGCTTGTTGTTGACATAATGCTATAAGTACATGTGAACGGCATAGGACCATGGTCTGGAAATTCTTGTTGGTGGTTTTTTTTTCTTACATATTGTTGGAATTTTATGGTGATTTCAAACAGAAAAGACCAGAGAACAATGCTCTGATACCATGTTGGAATTTTCTGTTGAATTCCTTAACAAACAGACAACACAAAAATGCTCCATTTCAGCACAAAAAACTGATAATTTCGTTTTCTGGAAATGGTGTTGCAGCAACAGGATTCGGTGTTGCAGCAACAGGAAATAACACTCTGTTTTTTGTTAACACAGAAAAACAGAAAACTGCTTACTGGAAACTGTGTTACGGCAACACAGTTTGGTGTTGCAGCAATGTTGCTCGTGGTTTTGCAGCAACGTGAGTTTTGACCTCAAGCCACTCGGTGTAACGGCAACACGATTTTGACGCTAAGTCACTTTAAGAAAATTGACACTTTGGTGTTACAACAACTAAAACAAATGGCGTCAAATCACTAATAGACTTACAGAGTAAAATAAAAGTGTTTTTGACACTTAGTATAACAACAACTGAAAATCAGCAATACAGTAAACTTGTATTCATGAACAGTAAACAAAGTTGATACAGTAAACTTAGTTGTTACAAGAGGAACACTTCAGTTCCAGAAATCGATTTTCTATCTCAGAAAATCGCAGGTTCAGCACTACTGTGCATTTACAGAAGAGACACACTCTTGTTCTTCTAACCTTCACTCTTTTCTCTCAGAGTACAAAAACAGAACTGTTGTTCTAAAATTTCTTACACTCACACAGAAAATAGAATTGTTGTTCTTTTTCTGCTTACACCTTCTTGCACTTGAAACTAGAACTATCGTGCGTTACATTTATAGGAAAATAAATATCTGAAGTTAAACTATAAAGTAAGCAAAATATCTGTTGATATTTATCTTTGTATTTATTGCAGAAGAGGCGGTGATGTCTTTCTCGGTGGAAATAAGTCGGTTGCAGGGGAAATAATTTCTGCACATTTAATGTTCATTTAAAGTGTAAAATATCAATGGACTTTTGCGGCTTCCGGATAACTGCTGAAATCAGATCTTTTTTCAGCATTTATGTGATGCAGTTGGAATTAAATTCCAACACTCACCCTTAATATCAACTGCTGCATACCCAGGCATTTTCTGAAATGATCAAAACCTTTCTTTGGCAATGGTTTTGTCAAGATGTCAGCTAGCTGATCCTCTGTTCTGCAGTGCTGCAAAACAACTTCACCATTGTTAACCAATTCACGTATGAAGTGAAATTTGGTATCTATGTGCTTTGTTGTTTTATGGAAAACAGAATTTTTAGACAATGCTATTGCTGAGCTATTGTCACAGTAAATGGTTGTGCCATTTTCTTGTGCATGACACAAATCTCTGAGAACTCTTCTCAGCCACACTGCTTGGCATGTTGCTGCTGTTGCTACCACATACTCTGCCTCTACTGTTGATAAAGCCACAACTGATTGCTTCTTGGAAGCCCATGAGATGGCTCCCGATCCCATATGAAACACATATCATGATGTGCTTTTCCTATCATCAACACTTCCAGCCCAATCACTGTCTGTGTAACCTGTCAACATGAAACTTTCAGAAGAGGAATATAAAATACCAAACCCCTTCGTTCCATTCACATACCTTAGAATCCTCTTGGCTGCCTGCCAATGAGTCTCTTTCGGTCTTTCCATAAATTTGGAGATTAAACTCACAGCGTGCATAATGTCCGGCCTAGTTGCAGTCAAGTACATAAGGCTGCCAACTATGCTCTTGTACAATTTTGGATCAAAATCCTTGCTGCTGTCTTCTTTGGTCAATTTCAGCCCCATTACAGTTGGAGTTACAGCTGCTTTGTTGTTCTGCATGTTAAATCTCTTCAACACAGCTTCTACATATTTATCTTGGGAAATGAAAACACCATTTTCACTTTGATCTACTTCAATTCCAAGAAAATATCTTAAGAAACCCAAGTCAGTCATTTCAAATTCACTTTTCATGATTGCTTTAAAATCAGCAATGAGAGAAGCATCATTGCTAGTAAAAATCAGATCATCTACATATAAAACAACAATAATAATCTTACCGTCATTTTTCTTTATGTAGAGTGTGGGTTCACCATCACACTTGTCAAACCCATTCTCAATCAGATAACCATATATTCTGTTGTACCATGCTCTTGGAGCTTGCTTCAACCCATAAAGAGCCTTCTTCAGTTTGCAAACTTGATGCTCTTGGCCAGCAACTTCATAACCTAGAGGTTGTTCAACATAAACCTCTTCTTTTAACACTCCATTCAGGAATGCAGATTTAACATCCATCTGATAAATCTTCCATTTGTGTTGTGCTGCAATAGACAACACTATTTTGATTGTTTCCATCCTTGCTACTGGTGCAAAGGTTTCATCCTAGTCTCTGCCTTGTTGCTGCTTGTATCCTTTCACAACAAGTCTTGCTTTGTGCTTGTCAATCTTGCCTTCAGCATTTCTTTTGGTCTTATAGACCCACTTCACTCCAATGGCATCTTCGCCTTCAGGGAGGTCCACTAACTCCCATGTTTTACTCTTTTCAATTGCACCAATTTCTTCATTCATTGCTTCAATCCATTTATCTTTATTTACAACATCTTCAAAATGAACTAGGTCATCAACATGACAATACAAAGCGAATAATGAATTCAGATCGGTATTGGTACTTACCTCTCCTTGTTCATAAATCTCATTCAGATTTCTGAATCTTGGTCTTCTTGGTGTGCTTGGAGTTCCATCCGAACTTGAGGGTATTTCAAATCCCTGTGGTGTGCTTGAAGAAGCACTTCCTTGATTTCTTAAGACTGTTCGAATTCCAGTTTGTGGTGTGGTTTGTTGAATTTGTTGTGGTGGAGGAGGAACCACCAAGGAAGGATTATTTGTTGTTTTCCCTTCCTGTTCTTCTTCATGAGACACAATTGTCTTCACATTCACTATCTTTTCTAAGCTTCCATCCCAAGCTTCATCTTCAATGAACTGCACATCCCTACTTACAATTAATTTCTTAGTGGATGGATTATAGAGTTTGTATGCTTTTGACTCATCACAATAGCCAACAAACACACACTTCTCCCCCTTACTATCAACATTTATCCTTAGCTGATCTGGTACATGTGCATAGGCTACACAACTGAATACTCTCATGTGAGTGACAGTTCGCTTTTGATCACTCCATGCTTCTTCTGGTATTCTGTTCATGACAACTTTATTTGGGCATCTATTCATGATGTAAATTGCACAGGTGATAGCTTCTTCCCAATACTCATGAGTAAAGTGCTTTGCCTTCAGCATACTTCTAACCATGTCAAGGATGGTCCTATTCTTTCTTTCAGCAACACCGTTTTGTTGAGGTGCATACCTTGCGGTAAACTGTTTTTGTATGCCATTCTCTCTGCAAAAACGTAGAATGTCTTGGGAGATGTATTATCCTCCCCTATCTGTTCTGAGCACTTTGATGTAGTGCCCACACTGTTTCTCAACAAGAGTTTTGAAGTAGCAGAATTTCCCAACACTTCACTCTTCTCTTTCAGCATATACACCCATGTCTTTCTGGTGTAATCATCAATGAAATTTAAAACATATCTGTTTCCGCCAAGTGATGGTACTTGCATCGGTCCACACACATCAGAGTGGACAATTTCCAAGGGTGCTTTTTCCCTTCTACTCTTTCCTGCTGGAAAGCTTTCTCTATGTTGCTTACCCAATATGCAGCCTTCACAAAGGTTGTTAGGATTTTCAATCAACGGTAATCCCTTTACCATTCCTTTTTTGTGCAATAAATTCAGGCCTCCGAAATTGAGATGTCCAAATCTCAACTACCACAACCAATTCTCATCTTTCACTTGTTCCTGAAAGACTTCTTGTGTTACAGCTGCAATAGTTCTTCCTTCATTCAAATCTTCCCTGAGTTTGAGAGGAAACATTCTATTTCCGGTCATCTGCACCTATGCAATGATCTTCTTACTTGGAGGTATATCTCTGATTGTACACATATCATCTTTGAAGAACACGTTTTAACCTTTATCAATGAGCTGCCCAATGCTCAAAAGATTACATTTCAGACCAGGTACATAGTATACCTCTGGCACAATCATCTGTTCTCCATTTCTTTCTCGGATACTGACGCTGCCTTTACCCTTGACAACTATCTTACTATCAATCCCTGTTGTTACCTCAGATTTCACATTTTCATCCAGATTGGAAAACATTGCAATATTTCGAGTCATGTGATTACTACAACCTGAGTCTAAGAACCAAACATCTTCTTGCTTGTCTTGTGCTATGTTACATGTTAACAGCACATTCTTTGGATTCTTATTTTCTTCATTTGCAAAATTAACATTCTGCCTACTATTCATGTCATTTTGTTTTTTCCTACATTCATTGGCATAGTGCCCATATTTCTTACAATAATGACATTGGACTTGGGATTTGTCATACCTTTGTCCATGAGCTTGCTGTTTGCTTGAACCTTCATCTTGGTTCTAATTTCAGCTCCTTCCGCTTGTGCTTGCAGGATAATATCTGCCTCAGTTTTGGCTTCTTCCACGACCTCTGTTAGTGGCTCTGCCTCGACCTTTTCTTTGGATGAAAGACATCTGAGTCTTGAATGCTTGTTGAAGAGAGGAATCTGTTCATCTACTCGTTCTGTGTTCATGAGACATAAGAGAAGCACTCAGTTCATCTACCGTGAACTGTGAGAGATCTTTTGTTTCTTCTATTGCTACCAGAACAGTTTCAAACCTTGAGGGTAAACATCTCAAGATCTTCTCTACGATCCTTCTTTCTTCAAGGATTTCACCATGAGATCTAATCTCGGTTATCAGCCCAATAACCTGAGTGAAGAATGAATCTATTGTATCATATTCCTTCATGCTAAGTATTTCAAAGTCTCTCCTCAACATCTGCAACTTTGCAGTCTTCACCTTCTCCATGCCTTGATAGGCAGTTTTGAGAATATCCCATGCCTCTTTGGATTTTGTTGTTACTGCAATCCGTCGAAAGATACTTTCATGTATTGATTGGAAGAGAAAAAAGAGGGCTTTGGCATCTTTCTTCTTGTCACTCTTCAACTGGTATCTTTTTGCTGCTGTCAAAGCAGCCAACGCTGTTGCATCTGTAGGTTTAGCATAGGCAGTTTCAACCAACTCCCATATTCCTTGAGAAGCAAACAATGCTTTCATTTTGATGGACCAATCACTATGATTTTTCCCATTAAACTGTGGCAGTTGGGGATTTGTCAAACCTGTTCCAGCATCTGCCATCTTAACTCTGTATAGGTAAAGAAGAGATACTGACTGTAAAATTAAAAACAAGCAAAAACTTTTCTCTGCTAGAAAAAATATGCTCTCTGAACTTCTTACAGCTCCTACAATGAAAAACAAACTCTGTTTTTGACTCACTGAGTGCCTAGACTAGCTCTGATACCATGTTGGAATTTTATGGTGATTTCAAACACAAAAGGCCAGAGAACAACGCTCTGATACCATGTTGGAATTTTATGGTGATTTCAAACACAAAAGACCAGAGAACAACGCTCTGATACCATGTTGGAATTTTCTCCTAAATTCCTTAACAAAGAAACAACACAAAATGCTCTGTTTCAGCACAAAAAACTGATAATTTCGTTTTCTGGAAATGGTGTTGCAGCAACAGGAATCGGTGTTGCAGCAACAGGATTCGGTGTTGCAGCAACAGGAAATAACACTTTGTTTTTTGTTAACACAGAAAAAACAAAAAACTGCTTACTGGAAACTGTGTTGCAGCAACACAGTTTGGTGTTGCAGCAACGCTGCTCGTGGTGTTGTAGCAACGCGAGTTTTGATGTCAAGCCACTCGGTGTAACGGCAACACGATTTTGACGCTAAGTCACTTTAAGAAAATTGACGCTTTGGTGTTACAGCAACTAAAACAAATGGCGTCAAATCACTAATAGACTTACAGAGTAAAATCAAAGTGTTTTTGACACTTAGTATAACAACAACTTAAAATCAGAAATACAGTAAACTTGTATTCATGAACAGTAAACAAAACTGATACAGTAAACTTAGTTGTTACAAGAGGAACACTTCAGTTCCAGAAATCGATTTTCTATCTCAGAAAATCGCAGGTTCAGCACTATTGTTCATTTACAGAAGAGACACACTCTTGTTCTTCTAACCTTCACTCTTTTCTCTCAGATTACAAAAACAGAACTACTGTTCTAAAATTTCTTACACTCACACAGAAAACAGAACTGCTGTTCTTTTTCTGCTTACACCTTCTTGCACTTGAAAACAGAACTGTTGTGTGTTACATTTATAGGAAAATAAATATATGAAGTTAAACTATAAAGTAAGCAAAATATCTGCTGATATTTATCTTTGTATTTATTGCAGAAGAGGCGGTGATGTCTTTCTCGGTGGAAATAAGTTGGTTGCAGG
>APFE031223564.1:0-11252 GCA_000404065.3 Pinus taeda
CAATAGATTCAACCTACTTAATTGGCTAAGGAGTCTTAAGATGCCAAATAACATATGCAATTGATATAGGAAACAAAATATCAGTTGAATTATTATGAAAAAAAAGAAAGTACAACCTTCACCTTAGCGTTACAGGTTTCCTTTGACATGTCTGGGTTTCAACACCACCGTTAGCATCTCATGATTCACCTCAAACAATGGAAGTACAAGGCTTCTTCCTCTTTGCTCCAAACCACACAAACTACAAACTTATTCTCCCTTTAAAAGTGCAAACTAGAAGGTTAAGGCTATCAAGTTTTTGCATATTATTCAAGCTCCTTCATTAGCTAGCTGAGGGTGGAATAGGAGAAGTTTATATAGCTCGAGACAGGGGATATGGATCCTATTATGATGGGAGACATCTTATCCCTTTTGGTTTGTTCCATTTTAATATGGGAAAGAAGCCCAAACAGTCTCTCTCGGTTCCATCTCGACTAACCATTTACCAGACTTCCATTCAGGAATCTTCTAGACCTGGAAGCTTTGACTCCATTTTCAAAAACTTTCCAAAAGATGATTGGTGTGTTTAATGGATGATACTAGTGCTGATCAGTGCTAGGCTCAATGTTAAACTCCATAGATCGGTGCAGGGAAGAAACTGGGGGATATCACCGACCTTTAAAACTAAGTTGGAAGGAATATTCTCTAGAAATGATGTAAAAGGGAAATGTTCTATAGATGAATAGTGATGTAGAGACACATTCTTCATGATACGAAAACACATGAGGTTCATTGTAGAGGTCCTCCAGGATAGAGGAATGGGGAGTATAGGGACAATGACAAAATGTTGTGTAACATATGCCCCCTAAAACGTGAAGGTCGAACAAGAGTGAGGGTTGAAATGTTTTACGAGTAGATGCATGGATCCAGAAACTATCATCGAAAGACCTGCAAGAATACATAGATACATATACATCACTGAAATATCTGATAAAAGATACATGAATCGTGGTATGGACACAACCATCGAAAAAAAGATCATGTAAATGGATCCAAGGTATGGGCACATCCATCCAGTAAGAAGGATCATATCTAACTTAAGTTATAGTCACAACCATCTAATAATGAGAAGGATCACATATAATAGACTCATGGTATAGTCATCACCATCGATCTGAAAGAGACATGTATATAACCATGATCGTGTCACATCGCCTAGCAACCTGGACTTTTGTAATCTGAGCCCAGGGTATTTTTCTCCAACATGACTCGATCAAAGTACAGACTCTAACATGTGAATAGATATGTTGAAGTCGAACATGCTAGAAAGTAACTTGATTACCGATCAATGATGTGAACCGTTAACAAGCGTGATAGAAACCACCAATAATGACAATGGCTCTCAAGGTACCAGAAGCACAATTCACAGAGTGTGAATAAGGAACTAGATTCGAACATCTGTGAAATCACTCGACTGAAAGCCAATGATGAGATCATGTCATCGAGTGTGAAGAACTTGCTATTATGGCATGCAATCTCTAAGGTACTAGAAGAGAGTCTCTCTGACAACTTCCCAGATAATGAGTTGAAGTAGATAGGAAGTGACCTTGTCGAAGGAGGTCCATGATGTATCCAACATCATCAACGTGAGACAAGGAGATGCAATGATTATGGATGATACAGAGAAACATGAATGAGTGTAAAATACAGAAGGATTAACTCTTGAACATATCAGTGACACTACTTTGGATTTTGGCAGCTCTTTTGATCCATAGGATCGAAGGCCATGATGACATGGCAAAGATAAAATGGAAATGCAAAAATTGGATGACCCAAACCAAGGAAGGTCAATGATGAAGTGAGGATATTCCAACCCGACATGAATCAAAAGAGTGTCATGTTCAAGAGTGACAAGTTGCCAACACAACTAGTAAAAATTTTCCATTTTCCCCCACCATTTCCAGCAGGTACCCCAATTTGTTTTATCACAAGCTTGAAGGGGATATCATATGCTTGTAATATAAGTCCATCCTTTGGATGGATTTGACGTAGTAATATTAATGAGCCCTAGGACGGAGAAGCTCACATCCTTCATGGTGACGAATTTGATGTCGTTAAATTTTAATGAGTCCAACAAAGGAAAAACTCGATACCTTTTCATGTTTAGAGAGTTTGAAAAAGACATAGAAAAGAAAACTCTGAATGGTCCTTTTCTGTAAAGTTGTCTCTCAAGCCCAAAAAGGTAGAAAAAATTAATCAAGAGAACCTCTTGGCTATGTCAACCAAGGAGTACCTTTTTTGTAAATAGTTTATCCTAGCCTTAAAACGAGGTGAACATATATTGGGTAAAGGATGTTTCAGAACTATTTACGAGGTTAAAACAATAAGAGCTCAACAATATTTTCATGTTTTGAGAGTTTGAAAATAGCTTAAAGGAGACTCCCCATTTTTATTTATTGTAACAAGTCAAAAAGGGAAAATTACTCTGCAATATTTTCATTTCCATTTTTTATGAGTTGGGAAAAGAGCTTAAATATGACTCCAATTTTGCATCATGACTGGAAAACAATCACCTATCACTGCACAAGAAGAAAACACATCATCCATTTCTAGGAAAAATGGCTAAAAAATACTTTTAGAACCCTAAAATACTATCAAAAGTTTATAGAAGGGAAAAAAGTAAAACATTTATTTACCATTTACCTCATTTACCTCATTTGAGAATTTTTTACCCACGCTTTCCCTATATATTCAAGAGCTAATCACTGTCAAAATAGGAAGCTGATCATCTTTCATTTGTTGTAGGTAAGAGTTGTGGCCCTATTCTTCACATTGATACCTATTTTTTATCATTTAGCTATCTTACAGGGGATTTAAGGGGCTCTTTGAAAAAAAATCACACGGTCGGCACGGAATTTGGGCAAAGGACCACGTCGATCGTTGGTTTTTAACACAAGGTCTCATGCCGTCGATGGTACTATTTTAAAAATAGTCGTGCCAGTGCAGAGAGCCAAAAATTTGTGATTTTTGACCAAATTCAATGCTTTAAAATGAAAATTTCCCTTTTAAGGACTGATGATGACTTAAATGTGGGGTGTTTGCAGGCAAAGCAAGGTAAGAAAATGGTGATTGAGTGGAAAGAAGGTGAACATGCAAGAATATATCAAATGGCCTTGGAGGATCCAAATTTTCTTCACACGTTAAGGACTTGTGGGCTCCTCAAGTTATTTTTGACACCAGGCTTACGAACTCAACTTGAGCTACTACAATACCTGATCAAACTATGGGACATCAGATGGGAGGTATTCATGATTCATGACCAAGAGCTGGAATTGGAGACTTCAAATATTTACTTTATTAATGGATTGTCCTACATAGGGGAATCGGCCCAACTGTATGGAGGGAGGCCTATTGGGGCAAGCATAAACAAGTGGCAAGATCAATATTAAGACAATAAATGATATTGTATTGAAGGTGATGCTCTTGACCATCAATCGAGTAGCTAGGGCTCAAGCACTACATGAGTCCAACAGATCTCACTTCCAATATGTCATGGATGGTATGGCACCCACTGTCCTCAACTGGGCGGAAGCAATGAAAGTAAACATGAAGCGAAATTATCCAAATGCAAAGAAGGAATTTGAGGCAACTACCAGCTAGCATAGGTGAACCCCTCGGTACCACGAGATCCAAGGACGGTTCGATGGAGTGAGCTGATGCCCAGATCTAGAGGAGGCCAACAAATGTCTTACAAGCTCACCTTCTTTGTATGGCTTAGACAAGAACTGATCATCATGGAGGATTAGCTATATAATGGGACTGACTTTCACAGTGATCCCAACATGCCACTCCCAAAGGGAGAGGAGTCTGATGATGGAGCTGAGAAAAAAAAATCTTTTTTGGTTTTTTATTGCTTTTGAATATATGTATTCTTGACACCTTGACTTTGTAACTCCAGATGTCGGACTAGAGAGACCAGTAGGGATGTCGCCAATAGCTAGATGCATGGCTCGATAATTTGAGGTCGCTCCTTACCAAGAAGGAGTTGAAAACAATGAGGATATTGACAAGAGGGATTTTAAAGTAAGCACAGATGGAGGACATTCCTTGTCATTATCAACGACGTACAGTGGGAGTGTTGGATCAGATCTATCAATTACTGACTCATGTAGTGTGAGTAGTAACATGCTTTCACGATCATAATGCAGAGTAGTCTGTAGTTAGAATTTACAGTTTTAATGCATGCGAGCCATAGATTTACTTGGAACACATATATTATTTTGTGGATTTTGATTTATTATACTCAAACATTATCGACATATATATGCTATATTTCCTGTTTATTATGATACAATGTTTTTCACATATTGCATAAATGTCTGTGCAAAACATAACTAGACAATGCATCTATTAATGTATTCATATGCCTAGGAATGTGATGATATGTGATATAATCAAAATTTCTTTCCAAAAGACAAATACGCAAATACATTCTCAATAATGGAAGGTTTCTGACAGAATATTTCCCATTGAGGTTAAGAACAACAAGTTGTGAACCAAGGTTTACAACCATTTCTTGAATGTCAAGAGTAATAGCTTTTGACAAGAGTTTGAGAACTATTCTATATTCAGCAACGTTATTAGTTGTTGGACCCAAAAAAATAACTTGAAGTTCAATCAGCTCACGATGAGGGTCATAGATATCCTAGGTTGTGGATGATAAATTCCATGTACTATGGCAAGCACCATTAGCAAAACTAACATAAGGAGTCACAAACATCTGCAAATTAGGTGAAGACATAATAAGCAGGAACACTACTTCAAAAAAACATACCAAACCAAACTTCACATAAATGAATAACACACCTATGTACATAAGTAACCATGCGAGATGAATCACACATAATAATTTTTGATGGAGTCCATTCCCAGACTTGGTTAATCAATCAATAGAGAAGAAAACTAGAGTTTTACCATTGACATGACATGTAAGCATCGGCTCATCCAAGTAATAGAATAAAATTCATAAAAGGTTGTGCCCTCATGCCCCCTGGGCGAGTGAGGGTTACAAGTCATAAGATTGAAACCCCATTGCGATAATGGGAAAATGGCAGAGACTCGGTGGGAAAGTCTCATGAAAGGAGGTGAGAAAAACTTGAACTCATGACGAGGAAATGGTACCCCCCATTGAAAGATATTGACAATGTTAGAGTAAACTGAAATGTCAATAGACATCAATTGCGTAATATTACACATGTTCTGTTTTGACTAGACTTCATGGGTCATGATAGGCATCTGAAGTGGTTCAGTCAGGAAACGAGAAGAGAACTTCTCAAGATAGGTAGACATGACTCTTGGGCTAGGTAATAACAAGGAACGATGATGAGTATCATTCCAAGTTGCTTCCTCAAGAGACATAATTTCCATGATACTTTCATCTGTAGGAAACGTTTCGGTTAAGGGATTGGAAGAATCCGAAGAACCAAGCCAAGGGAATTGAGAATATGCATCAAGAGAGGTACTCAAAGCAATGCGATCAGTAGATACTGAAGCTGAAGCCAAAACAATCTCCACAAGGCTTAGCAGTGTGACGTCACCCCATGAATCAATGCAATTAGGAGGGGGAATGACCCAAGGATCAGACTTAACTAAGATCATGTTGACTGAGGCAACATTTGGAGGTGGAAGAGGAAAGATACCCATTAAGGCGAGATCTTTGAAAAGTCTAGCCCCCACACTCTCATATGGAGCACCAGTATGCTTCATGTAAGGAACATTGTCATCCGAGGAGGAAGAGGTAAAGAAAGATAATTGGCCAACCGTGACAATTTTCCCTTGATGGAGACAATAGATCACGTAGAAAATAGAGGAGGTTACACAATGCATAGCATGGGTCCAACTCTGCCCGAGTAGAAGATTATAGTCCATATTTGCATCAACAATTTCTACTTCGACATTAACTATCATACCTTCCAAGGTAATGGCAAGATTAGGAAGGACACTGAATGGTAGAGAATCACATCCATCAAAGGCTTCCAATGTGTTAGGTGAATGGTTTAGGGTAGGAGAACCAATTTCTTTCCAACAAGACACAGACATGATGCAGGTGGAAGCACCTGCATCAATGATGGTCTTGGGAATCATCTTTTCATTAATGATCACCTGAATGAGAAAGGAAATATGATGGGGTAAGCACAGAACATGGTTTCCCATATCAAAGAAAATAAGGTTGGAATTAGATGGATCAACACCTCCAATGGCCAACAGTAATTCTTTCCGCTGAGAGGGAAAGCTTTGAAAGACCTGGAGGGCATACATGGCTGAGGGTGTTTGAGCTAAATCCTCAATAATATTGTAATGCAGAGTGGCTCGAGCATTTGGGTTATACGAGAACATTCGCAACACACCTTGAAAGGGTGGTCAGATAGTAGAATCACGACTAGGTTGCTCTATATGGAGAGGACCAGAGGTAGACATGATAGTGGAGGGAGGGGTACTTTCATTCTCTTTCCCTGTCTTTGGAGTAGGTGTTTGATAATCTTTAGATCTGGTAGCCACATTTATAAGCGTATTCATCATAAACACTTGGGAACATGCGGAAGCAAAAGACTGAGGTTGGTCTACTATTTGGGTCTATTATGATGGAAAGGGTTCTTTTAAAATAGTCAAGGTCCCTTTTAACAAGCGACTAACTTCAAATCATCATGGGAAATATTTAGTGTAATGATCCTCCTAATAGATGAGGCAAGGATACTTCGGCTTTCTTGGAGAAGCATCACCAACAGAAGGTTTAGGAGGGCCCTTTTTTGTGGCATCGACTTTGGCCTTGCCTTTACCCTTCTTTTTACCTTAGAGGTTTTGTATGCTATGGTAGACAAGACAACATGAACCTTAGAGGTCTTACCAGGACCAGATGAATGTCTAGAGGGATCATTTGAACTAGTGTTCGAGACTAATTTCTACTTTGAAGAATATTTCGCGAGAGTTTGAGACATGAAACCAATCACTCCATCAATATGTGGTGTATCTGGAGACTTTGATGATGTGAGATATGATTATGGTCATGGAGCATATTGTAACATCTCATATAATGTGCCAGATTACGAGTAGACTAGGTCTAAATACTAGGCACAAGCAATGGCTTTCTCTTCAGTAACACCCCCACCCATAGTTATGTCCCTAGAAAATTGGGCCGATGAATGATTTTTTCAACCATTCTGTCAGCAACAGATCAACAATTTCAAACTTGATCGGGCAATTTAAAACTTGATCTCCATTAGTGGATTTTTTACTTAAGTGATGTAAGTAGATAGGTGTCAATTTCATAGTGAATTGGTAGTTGGAAATGAGTGTGGAAATCCATAGCAAGAGAGTTGAAGTCATTGTAGGTACATCGAGGCAATTTTATGCACTATTTTGCTGCAACCCCTGTGAGAGTTATTTAAAAAAGTTGGAGATAGATGGAACCATCGATGTATGAATTAGAGGAGCACCAGAGGTGATATGTCACCACGTGGGTTTGTGGATCCTCCTTCACGTTTCCCTCAAATTTGGGGCAATTGCTTGGAATATTCAATGGAGCTAGAGGCAAGTATGGTGAATGAAGAGTGGGATCATTCATGAGCCTGGAAACATCGTGCAAATCCAACATGGCCAAGAAAGGCAATTGCATATTAAATGGCATATAGGGTGATGGACCTCTAAAATAGACATAAATTAAGGCCCATGCCTCTAAATTAAACATAAATTAAGGCCCATAACTATCCTTCAGCACATTAAACCTCTCTTTTTTCATTAGATAATGTATTTTTAACTTTAATATATTCATTAGGAAGGTTTATGAATAATTGGATATTTGTGCCTAATATTATTTAAATTTTGTGGAATATTATTAGAATATTGGTCAGATTATGAAGATTTGGAAGAGGAGATAATTTAGGGACTTTCTCCCTACTATAGGAGGGTCAATATTAAATCAAAAATCAAAAAATATATTATGGAATTTGTTATCACTTAAGAAAAAGTGCTAAATTGTTCACATCAGCTCAATTGTTTGCCAAAGGCACTTAAATCATTTTCAGCAGTTTCGCAGCACAGCATGTTTCTGGTGATTTCGTAGCGCCTGTAATCATTTTAAAACAAGCACACCTTGGTGAGACAGTTGCGCACAACTCTGGGAGAAGTGGTAGAAAATTCTAAAATCCTGAAAATTTGTTAACTGATAAAATACTTTTCCCCCAAAAACAGAACTCTGGAACCCTCACAAGTTATGCTAGTTCAGGATTTATAAACAGGTTGACTTTTTCCTGGTTGAATTATCTATTGGCCACTGGGCAGAGGTGTGCCATTAATTTTCAGGATATACCTATGCTTAGACCTTAGGATAGAGCTGAAAACAGTTCTGCTCTGCTCCAATCGAAGTTGCAGTCAAGGCAATGCTCTCTTGTATTCGCTATATTATGGTCCTTCTGGAAACTATCTAGCCTCACTGCTATTTTGGCTTTTACAAAATTGTCTGTCATGTTTGTGGCCTCCCTTCTAATACAAAGCTTCATTGATTTAGCCACAAACAAAGAGACTCTGTGGTACAAAGGAATGGCGAGGAGAAATTGAGCGCTTGGAGAAGCTAGTCAACAAGTATGAATGTGGGCAGATTCCACGCATTGAGTGGCTAGATGAAATTGCATTCAGAGCCATTGGGAACATCAAGGCAGATGAGAAAGACATTTCAAGATAAAAAAGCTCAAGACAGTCGAATTTGGCATGTAAGCTGTGTCTTTGAAATTACACAGCAGTTTCGTAGCGCGCTACGAAACTGCTGTAGGTGATGTTTGTTACAGACATATTTCTTTGTTTTAAGTAGTCAACTTCCAGGAGGTATTTAGCGCAGCTGAAAGAATATTTTAGAAAATTGAAAGAGGTTTTTATCCCTAACATACTGAAATAGAAAAACCTCTTTCATTTTCTTGAAATTGATTATGAGCTGAGAGAAACGAGTGACTAAAAGTTGCACTACGAAACTGCTGTAGGTACAGTTTTTAATTTCCTGTTTTACACATCTTCTTCAAGGATCGATTCTGGGCAGCTGGAGTAGTGTTTCAAAAAACCAAAGGAGGTTTTTGTTCAGCATGGATTGATTTACAAAAATCCTCCTTCAGTTTTTTCAAATATGTTTTCTGCGAGAAGTTATGAGCTCTGTCCCAAGACCTATTTTTCAGGAAGAACAGCAGTTTCGTAGCAGCTGAAGCTAAAATAATCCAATCTCAGTCACTAGTTTTGAACTGCAAGTGGAAATGTTAAAAAGGGAATATCTTCAAGGGATTTCTCTACTGCACAATTTTGATTTTTGGAGCGCTTGCTTGTGGTTCATGGACATTGGTGCTATAAGAGGATTGCACAGATGATTTGCTATTTCTTTACAAAAATATATCTTTTGGGCTTACACTCTTCAATTTTGAAGCATATACAAGTTCTTCTAGACAGCCCATATATGATGATTGGTATATGCTGCTTTTCAATATTATTTTGACATCACTGCCAGTCATATCTTTGGGAGTTTTTGAGTAAGAGGTTTCATCTGAAGTATGTTGGCAGTTCCCTGTTCTCTATCAGCAAGGCCCAAGGAATATATTTTAAAACTGGTACCGTGTACTTAGATGGTTGGCAAACCATGAGATTATTTATGATATTTGTCAGCAACCACTTCAGTTGCCTCTGCCAAATGTTTCAAGTACAGTTCAGGAATTTCAGAAAGTGGAGGACTAGTTATCTATGGTGGAACAGTAACCTTCTGAGATAATGCAGGATGCAGCGATTAATCCATGAGTGCGTTGGTAAAGCCAGAGCTTCTAAGGCACCAAGACAAAGATCTCAGGCTCATTGTTGTTAATTGCATTAGTGAGAATCACACTGAAAACGTATCTGCTTCAATGCAAACAATTATGAGTTTGGTTTGAATGAAAGGAAGACTGTGTTTTTTAATTTACACAGCAGTTTCGTAGCGCGCTACGAAACTGCTGTAGGTGTTGATTTTAAACACAGACAAACAATTTGGTAAGATGATCGGAAATTTTCTAAAGGAAACACCTGAAGGATGTGTAAGAGACCAAATGAAACTATCACAACCATTCAGATCAAGACAGGTGTACCTTTAAAAAGGTGAAATGTTTTGACTCAAGTGTAAAGTTTTTGTTATAAAGTCACTTTATTGTCGATCATAAGGTGTTGAATGAATTGCATACATGGAATTTTGGCTTGCACACTTGGCCATCGATGGGGCATCCAATTCATCAGGAAACATGGTGGTGTTCTATTGTTTTTGGGTTATTAAAGAGACTTAAAGTACATGCTGCTACATATTCGAAGTGATGGGGGACCAGAACCGAAAAGTAAGGGATATTCTTAGCCAACACAGAGCAGATTAAAGCCTTTAGTATCCAAATCCAACATGGGGCATTAATTTCTCATCTCATGCCATCTCAGCCAAATGAAAAGGAAACCAAGTGTCAAAGCTGCAAGGAAGAATCATTCTACGAAGGAGATAGAGTTAGAGTTATAATTAAATTAGAACTCTTTAGAACTTCAGTTAGTGGTTATTGTAATAAATAGTTTGTTGAAAAGTAGATAGGTGTCATTAGTGGCAGTCATCGAGCTCCCCTCATGCTGGAGGAGGAAGCTCCAAGTAGTTAGAGTCATGTTTCTATATATAGCTGAATCATCTATGTAACAGGGGTTGGATATTTTGAGAAACAGAGTATTGCTTTGGCTTGTGTAAAAACCCAGTTTAGTAATAGATTGCTGTTTACCTCTCAGGAATCTTACAGTTTTGAAATGCTCAAAATATGTGGTTTGTCTCATCTTAATGCTTTTTAAGCAGTTGTATAATACACATCATCAAATTCACTTATGTTTGCTCTGACTTCCTGTGTGTATTTTGTAAACTGAGGTTTCTATGGTATGATGTTTTGAGTATTTAAACATTGCGCCTGACTTCTATGCATGAACAATGTTATATTTTATTGAATAGAATCAACTCCATAAGCCCAATGGAAGTATTTGTAATGTTTGTCCAGCCAACCTGTTTATTTAATTTGCTTTTCTAGAGTTAGCCCTCTTATCAACAAACAAAAATCAATATTTTTCTTAGAGAGAGCCCTCTCGGGCTAGGGAGGCTAATCCTTAGTCCAAATATTGGTCTGAAACAGTTACACAAAGTCTATCTGATTAGCAGCCCCTTCAGAGAATGATTTTGTGATAACATTTTGGTGCATCTG
>APFE031223572.1:0-14359 GCA_000404065.3 Pinus taeda
TCAATATGTTACTTCAGTGTAATAACCATCTGTTTGATAAAATACCTTAATTTAATAAATAGCTCAGATTAATTCCCATTATACAGTTCATGGTTTAAGATGTATAATGATGCCTGATCTTCAACGTTTTAATAAACCGTACTCTGTTTTCAAAGTTTATGCTCAGCTTTGGACTTTATCATGCTAGGGTAACAATCTTTCCTTCTCATTGGAATATAAATACTCTTCTACTGATATCCTGAGACACTACCAGAAAATCCGAACGACAATCTACAGTTAACTATATTCATTCTTTTGTAATATAACAACAGTAACAGTACATACCTGCACTGTCACCTGTGACCTCTGACTTCCTTCTTCGGTTTGAGAGAGGATTATATTTTGTCGCTTGTTTTCCACCCAACCATGAGATTAATCGATTCAGATTAATCTCCCCCCAAGCTTTTGCCAGGCCTTTGCCTTCAGCAACGTTTAATGCACAGTCTGTGCCAGTGCTATCTGGTCTTCACCAAACTTAGCACTCCATCTTCTGCTTCTGCCTTTTTTTCTCCTTTTTCTCCCGTCTGTTCCTTAATAGCCCAGGCCATCTTCCTTTCCATCTTTCTATGGAAGAGAAGAAAATAGTTAGGGTTTCCTTTCCCTTTCTTGGCAACTGTTTTTTATATATACATTATATATATATTTAAAAAGAATAACAATTTTAGCAGAATAGAAAATAACTTCCTCATTCAGGTTATTTTATGTATTTAACTCAATTTAAATTCAGTTTTGAACTTAATAATATTTTCACCATTTATAAAGAAGTCATAATCCTTGTTCCACATTTTACCTACAATGGTAAAAAAAAGCAGAGAATTTATTCACATAATTATCTGGTCATCACAATAGATTTTTACAAAAAGATCATTCCAAATACATAATAGAATTATTTGAGAAAAGGAGTTGTCTTTAGTGCGACTTTTTGGAGATCCGGTGGAAAAAATTGAGGTTAAATCTTGATTTGTATTATTTAAAATGGTTTTTTAACTGCATATTTGGATTCAACGCCCTGAAAAACCCATGGGACGCTTTGATTGTACATAAATTAGCTATCAAACTTGGGATTCCAATAAATTGCTACCGGATTTTGACCGGAAAAACCCACCGGAAAAGCTTCCAAAACGTCTCTTTAAAGACAACTGCTTTGAGAAAATATGTTGTACATAAAATTAATTTACAAAAGTAATAGAAATTTCTAGGTATACGGAAAAAAGAAAAAAATTAACAATGTTAGAGAAGGTGGTAGTAGTTTAATCAGATTGTTCTTGAAAATTTTGGTAATATTTTGATAAAATCACGTAAATATTTTTGTAAATTTAAATTATAAATTATTTTGGTAATATTTTGATAAAATCACATAAATATTTTTGTAAATTTAAATTATAAATTTTTAATGATGCTCAATTTATTTCCATTATCAAAAACATAATTCTAACCCAACAAAATTTCTTAAATTTCTTTTACCTAAATTCCCAACACTTTTTGAACATTCAAATAATTTGAACTTTTCAATAAATTGAAAAAAAACCCGTAGTATACGGAAGATACCTAAACTTACAAATTTTAATTTTAAGGCTTTTTATGGGAACTCTAACACATTTTAATTTTAAGGCTTTTTGGGGAACTCTAGCACCTTTGCCGGGTTGGGAAAATGCCACTCTTTAGAATTCTTTTAAACGTTAAAAAAATCCGTTCAATGTTTGATGCGTATAATTCTTATTTTGAAAATTTTAAGTTGATTAAAAGTTTTTTAAATCTGACACCATAGAATAATTATTTAATTATTTCTCCGCTTAAATTTGTGAGACATTTATATCTGATAAACACTTAAATTTCTAACAAATTTTTGGGTCAAATGTCATTTTACATAATCCTTACTTAAGTCCGGTGGGATTTCTAAACATAATCCATGTACTTAAAATTTCTACCAAATTTACTGTTCAAAACTTCCCACCGTTTTATATAATATTTATGTATGTAAACGATCGAGAGTGACGGTTGTTTCATACTAGACACTAATGGCATAATAGCAATTAATAAGCGCCTGGCTGCTACTGAGCAAACGATAATAAGAATGTTGGCCTCTTTTAAAGTGAGCATAACATTTTTCATGTCATGACAGAGTTTTGTGAACGTGGAGATGGCATCGGTAATGAAACCGTCGGTGTAATGGCACTCATCCCTGCCATTGATGCGCCCACGATCTCGATTTTCTTTTGCACCCTCAAAGGTTTCGAATTTTGAAGTGATTTTGTACATCCATTTTCCAACGGTTATTTTATCATACACGAGATTTTCTATATGGTTTGGGATATCTTAAAAGAGATATTTAAATTCCACATGGTGGACTTTCGATTTGCGGGAGTTTGCTTTTTGTTTTTCATTTTCGTTGTTACTATTACTATTTTTCTCCTTTCATGCTCGCAAAATTAATTTTTACTCCAAATGAAAATAAGATAAACCGTTAAATTTAGAATCATAAAAAATTATCTCAAATATCTTTATATATTTCCCTCATAAAAATAAAAAATTATATATAATTTCAATATTATAAAGATTTTGTTTTTTATGAATTTAGAATTCTGTCTCCTGATAGAGAAAATTTTTTGGCAAATCTTTTCTATTTTTTATTTTATTTAATTATATATATATATATTATGGTGGAATCATATATTATATGATAATGAATTTAGGTGATTCACATCAAATAAATATTTAAGTTAATATTTATGACTATTTTTTATTAAAAAGTCATGTAACAAATATTTCAATCTAGTTTTATATCACTTGTGATAAGAGATCATGGTTTTGGAAGAAAATAGGAATATTGATATGTTAATATAAGGCACTATGAGATTTAGTGATAACTTTATGTTGATGAGAATGTAGAGTGATTAGTGAAAACTTTATGTTGATGAGAATGGAGAAATGAGTATGAATCAAGACAAAATGATGATACATTGAATATACACAATTGTGAAACATTGATGATATAGAGGGTTAATATAGATTGGTAAGATGTTCTTTCGAAGCACGTCACTATTAATTACATAGCAAAATATGCAACAAAATCTAAAAAGGATTAGAAACATTCTATTATATGTTAATGCATATCATTTTTATTTAAAATCTAAATGAGCTAACAATACATGCATACAAGAGTATAAATATTCTACACCCATCTTAACCATGTATCTATCAAGTGACAAAGGAATCAAATCTCTCGAGATGTAAAATTTCCTTCAAATTTAGCAATAAAAAAAAACTTACATTTCAATAAAATTGATCACTCTTAACATTTAATAGATCACGATTAAAAAAATATAGATTAATTTTAAAAATAATAATAAACTTATCTTATCTTATCACAAACTATTAATAACATATTTAAAGCAAATATACCATATCATATATGCATGTAATATTGTAATTAATTTTACATATTTTTATTTAAAACAGTATAAAACTGACATTTAAAACTACTCTACCGGTTCCGTTCCTAATATTAATTTTCCTTAACAAATATATAAAGAATAAAAATTAATAACAATATAAATTATATTTTTAAAATAATAAAAATAAAAAACATGCTTTAAAGGGACTATTTATCCCTTTTCATTTTTCCTTTTTGGGATTTGCAAATGAATTTAGCACTATAGAAATCGCCTCAAATAATAACTCACTACTCATTTTCATCAAATTGAAAATGTCCAAACACCTTGTAAAGTGATTTATGAATATCTCCCTAGTTAAGAGGGAGTGTTGAAGAAAGTGTAACTAGGTTCAGTCTTCATACATGTAATTTTGATCTTTGTACTTGTAAAATAAAAGAATTGTTATTTTTGTCATTATCAAGAATGGGTTTCTTGCCCATTTGATAGGTCAAGCACATGTTTAAGTGCTTCTAGGAAAGTCAAAGAGTCAATGTAATTGTTGAAGACCCATGTGGGCATGTTACACTATGTAAATCTATGTATTCGAGTCACAAAAATATGTCAAAAGAGATTCTCCAAAGAAAAGATAAGTCTCCTCTTCAATTCGGCTAAAATAAATGAATTTTTGGTGCACTTAAAGTCAAGTCAGTCTCACTAGCTCAAGTCGGCCCAATAGGAGGGGTAAACTCCTATATATAGGGCCATTTGATCTCACAATTAGACCATCAAGTGATCTTTGAAATCAACGAAGAAGAGAATCAAGAAAGAGGTGCGAAAAAGGAGAAGAACGGTGCTTCTAGGGAAGCAGGGGGGGAAAGTAGAAACCGAGTTTGGAAGGACTGTTTTAGGGCCTAATTTTGTCACACGCGCGAAGAAAGGAGGGCAGTTCTATAGTCACATAAGATCCACAAGTGCAACAACATAATAGAGTTTGATTGGGATAAGAAGAGACTCCAAATAGGCCTCCATCTCAAGTGAAGGAGGTCCCACATATAGAGAAGGAAGGGAGCAAGCAAAAAGGCCTATCTCAAGCCCTAGATTAGCCACACATCTGAAGAAATAATGTCTATAGTAGGGTTAAGATAATTAACCTCTAACCTAGAGTTATACCGAAAGAAGAGCCTCAATTCTCTAGTCTAAGTATCAAGGAAAAGGAAGATTTCCAAGAGAATTAAAGTAAGGCACCAAAGAAGAAGTCTCTAAGGAGACCTAAGGTTTGTACAGTTGTTCGAAAAAGAGTGAAGGAAAATGCCATCGGTTTCTAGAAGAAGTGTGAAGGAAGATATCAAGGTGAAGTGTAGAAGAAGGCTTTGATTGAAGAACATAAGGGAATGTAACAAAGAGAGAATGTGTGTTGTTCTTGGAGGATCTACTTGTCAAGGGTCTAGGGTTTGGAATTTGTCAATTGAAGCTTCAATAAGAGAAATTTGTAGAAGGGTTTTTCTCTCTAGGAGAGAGAGGTTTTTCCCTGGTTGAGAGCCAACATATTTTGTTCTTGTCTCTTTTGTTTTGGTAATTGTTTGATGAAGTAAGAGAACACACACTAATAATAATAAGAGAAGATTGTGCCAATAAGAAAAATGAAAAGGTACCTCATAAATAGTTATCATCGTCAGAAGAATCTCATCCTAACCTAGATACCCTAGAGTCTTCAACAGTCAGGAGGTGTGGCTAGTTCTTCAACTCTGCCAGCCCCAGGATCCAGGTTCCGATTTGCCATGCCCACGGCACTTTAAAAATTAGGAACAAATCCATCCCTATATCCAAATACTTCTTTCAATACATCCACAATGGTTGTCTCAAATTTAATGTCAATATTTTCAACCTTATGGCCAATGTTCAAGATGTATGTAGACAGACTTTCCATGGTTTTTTGAAGAAATTCCATGTCCTTACCAAGACCCAACAGTTCTACATACAAGAACACCATGTTTTCATTAATTTCTTTCACTATTTCGTGGATTACTTTCTTGCAAGAGCTATGAACAATGTCCCCTATGTTCCTACTATGTCCAGACTCCGCCATGTCATTGCCACTTCCATTATTTGCTAAGGCCATTTTCTTGGCAATTCTCCCCTGTACTAACAATATCCTTTGATTTATCTACCACAAACAACTACTATAAATAATGGCATGATTCATCCCAACATTCCTTACTATCTTATACTCCATAAATGAGCATGAACTATGCATCATGGCGAAACAACTACTATCCATCTCCATCACCACCGAAACCCGCCTGGAGCGAATTGCGATGGTACCTACCCTACCCTTGAATGAGACCATATTAAATAACCAGAATAATGACGAAGGAGTGAAAGTTGACCTAATATGGTTCACGGCCTTCAAACTCGCATGACCACACCTGTGCACTAACTTCCTACCAATCGTCCCTTCTCCCAACGCACTGAAAAAGCCATCAAAATGTTGTCCATAGCAACTACCTAATTATGCTTCCGTAGACCCGTACTCTAGTTGTACTGCATCAGTCTTATATTTTTATACTGTATTATGGGATATAACATATTTCAAATATTTTCTTGATATGTAAAGAGCCTTGTTCTAACTTTGCCCCGTCGTTGGCTTGCGTGTTTGTCGCTTGGTTATTGGCACACTTTACATGGAAAATTTTAAAATTTTCAATCTTCTTTAAAAAATGTTTGTTTCTTTCAAATACAAGTTTCTATAGAATATGAAATTGTGCCAGCAATGTGATTGATCATAACTGTGTATCTCATGTCAAAAACACATATCTATTTAGATTGTTTGTAGATTGTTTTTCCAAATCCCCACGGGCTGCGAGAAACGCTTCTCAGAGGAACGAATAGAAGGGCTAAAGACCATCTTCGTGGGGCTTGATCTTGACTTAGATGTAAGCCTAAGATGATATGTGTGTTGTTTATACATCCAAATGTGTTGTAAGGGAGTTACTACAAATAAATTCAATACTATAATTTCACTATATGCCAAAAACATCCTAAGTGCTGTTGTGTTTCGTTAATGAAGCTCTTAAATGTATGCCCACCGATAGATAAGAAACTCATGACATTGCTTCTGTGTGTTGAATGCTATTATATCTGTTGATTTTATTCTACAACATAAAAGTGAACATTACCATTCAAAGCTTTGTTGGATGTAGGTCTTATGAGGACCACCACTAGCAACAGAGTTTTCGGAGCTCTGAAGGGTGTTTTGTATGGAGGATTGGATATTCCTCACAATGACAAACATTTTGCTGGTTATAACAAGGAAAGCAAGAGCTTGGATGATGAGATCCATTGAAAGCATATTTTTGGACGTCACATCACTTCATACATGAAGACATTGAGAGAAAGAGAAGATGAGCCAGATAAGTATCATTCACATTTTTCTGAATATGTTAAGAGAGGAGAGCCCCTATAGAACCAGTGATACAATCTAAACTTGCAACTAAATTTTCTTACAAAAACGGCCACCTAAGTATGGAGAATCAGAAGCACTGCAGAACAGCTTCGCAATGACGTGGAGAGCAAAGAGACTCGCACAAGATGAAGAGGACAACAAATCACCTTAGACTCAATCAGTGATAGAGACTTAAAACAATACCACGATCATCCTATTGACACGTCAGACGAAGCCCAACTATCGATTCACGTATTTGGCACTTCGAGGTTCACTATCCATGACTATTTAATTCGCGATCCTCTCACAACAAGTCGCCATCGAGAAGGAGGTTCCAATTTTCCAAACATTTTTTTTATAAATGTAAAGGAGATAGCAAACATCATCTGCAGCTGACTTTTTCATCAGACGTGTTAAGGGTCTCTGCTTCTGAAGATTTTGATCTTCTTTGAGTTGAGCTCGCACTAGTTCCTTCTTAGGAAACTTCACACCGCAATACTCATTTAGAATGTCAACCAAAGATATGTACTTATTATTAGGAGGCCTCAACTTCATCAACCAAAAACAATGTTGAGAAGCATTGTTCCCTTTCTCTTTTTATTAGGCTTTATATATTACGATATTTGTGTCTTAAAATCCTATGATTGGGCTAGATAGGGAAAGGATTGGTGCAGCCAATATCTTGTGTGGTGAAATTCTTATGGACGTCATGTTTATTTTCATAGAAGAGTTATAGCATGTGGGGTTTTCTACATTTGAACTAATTTGGAGATTGGAGACTATTGAGAGGTTCTTTGTCTTGGCATAGTATTTTTGGAGTGCCTTGAGGTCCTCATTGTTTTACTAATTTTTGAGGTTAATTTGTTGAAATATGGCTCAAATTACTGAAATATTAGAATTCTTGAAAACTTTGATGCATTCCACTGATCACGATACAGTGAAAATCAGCAAGAACACTCTCTGTGATATTAAAACCTATCTGTAGTATACACAAGAAAAGGTAGAACTTTTGGAGCTTGAATCTCAGCTACAACAAGCAGAATTACAATAATGGAGTCGTCATTCTGAACCTGTTTCTATTCAGAACAATGAAATAGTATCCCATAAACAACAAGTGAATAATGTCACAAATTTAGACTCATTGCCTAATGTAACAACATATTTGCATGCAAAAGCAGAAATTCAGCTTGCACTTCCCAAATCGGTCATCGGACCTTGGGAAGAGCTTGTCCACAACAAGCAAAGAATTGGTCTTGGATATGACAAGGACGTGTCCTTTCATATTCAAAACTACTCCAAACTAATCCAATTTCAAAGTGCTAGATTTCTTCACAATGGTTCATCTTCACTTGCTTCTCATGACAGTTCACCTCCAGCTGTTCCAGATTCTGCCCCTCTTCCACAACAACAAATTGTGAAATGGCAACACTGTGACCGAGTTGGCCATATGAAAGATCACTATTTTGATCTTCATCCATGTAAACACTGTAATAAAACCAATCATTCTTCAAACAAATGCTTCAGAAACAAACCTCCTGCAAGAACAAAGATTCATCTTGGATGGATCGCTTCTCGGCAATGGGCATCAACAACCAAGAAGATATTTCAGTCACATGTCAGAACTTATTCAAGAGTATTGAACAGTCTTGTAGTTGATTTTTCTCCATCATCTCACCTTGTGTCTGACAGGGGGGGAAATGATGGTCATCTACAAGCTTCAAAGCCACATCAAGCGAGCCTGAGCCACAACCTGCCATACTAGATTCGTTGTAGCTAGAAACAATGATGCCCTTGAGCATGCCTTCAGTTGGTAATTCGGGACACTTCCTCTAGCAAAAGACTTCAGCTTCTTGCCAGTTTCGGAAGAGTTCCAGGAATAGAATTGGGGACACTTCCTCTAGTAGAAGACTTCAACTTCTTACCAGTTTTGGAAGAGTTCTAGGAATAGAATTGGGGACACTTCCTCTAGCAGAAGAATTCAGATTCTTGTTAGTTTCAGAAGAGTTCCAGGAATAGAATTGGGGACACTTCCTCTAGCAGAAGACTTCATCTTCTTGCCAGTTTTGGAAGAGTTCCAGGAATTGCATTAAGCATTATGGAGTTAGTGGTAATCCTTAAACCATCATAGGTTGAGACCTCCCTTTTCAGGTTGAGATTCTCCCTTTTATGCGGGGTGAGACCTCCCTTTCATGGTTGAAGGTTTCCCTATTCAAAACATTAGGAGCACTTTCTCTAGTAGAAGACCTGAGCTTCATGCCAGACTTGGAAGAGTTCCGAGAACTGCACTAAAAGTTCTAGTGTTGGTGGTCATCCTTAAACCACCACCCTTTATAACAACATTTCAGAGAGCACATCCAGCCGAGTGCTGCCATGCATTTTTGCACATTTTGTATTACAACTCTCTTCTTGGACTCCTACATAACCCTTCGGATTAAGGGGGGGAATGTTGGACACCTAATACTCTATGGGTTAGTGTGGAAGCCGAATAGACTAAGGAAGTCCAAGAGACCTTGGGATGTAGAACCCAACGGTCACACAATGTACTATAAATATATATTATTTGATAATAATAAATGCACTCTCCTGTTTATCATTCATATTTTGTTGCTGCCATGTGTGTGTTTAACACTACTTCTCCCGCCTCTTTGCTAGAATGAATTGCCTCCTGAACTAGAATGATATTATCGATAATATTCTGATGTTGCATGAAGCCACCTTGATTCTCATAAATGAAGGAAGGGAGAAGAGAAGAGGCTTAATCCAATTGGCGATGATTTTAGTTAAGATTTTATAAGAAGAGTTACACAATGAGATAGGGTGAAATATTGAAAAGGTAGAGCGGTTGGCTTCCTTTGGAATCAAGACAAGGAAGGATGAATTAGTGCTTCCCACGATCTTCTTTTTGACTCTGCTATGGTTCAACATTCTGATAAGATCCTTTTTATGATGTTCCAAAATATTTGATAAAAATAGATAGATAAGCTATCTAGACTTTGTGCCTTCTTGGGTTCCATGGACCAAATCACATTTCAAACTTCTTCTTCCATTTATTCACCTATAAGAGTCTGATTGGCAAATGAGGAGATTACTTGTGGCATTGCCCGTAAAAAATCGTTGGCATTGTCTAAAGGAATATTATCTTTATGGAGGAGATCTTTGAAAAAATTAAAAGCCTAAATTTTTATTTTTACAAAGGTGCTGGCCTTCTACCTTCATTTACGCTTTATCTCCCTTATTCAGTTTTGATTGCCATGGCTTGATTGTGAAAGAAGGAAGTGTTGGAGTCCCCCACTTTTAACCAAATACTACAAGATTTTAACCTCCATAGATTTTCCTCTTGCCGACTTAGATTAAAGATATGTGTGGAGATGTCCTTTTTCTTTTGGATATGATTTTCTTCTATCTGTGCTTCCTCCATCATCTTGTGGTTCTCATCAAGTTCTTGAACTTTGTCTCTCCTTTTTTTCCTTGGGGGTTGGTAATTATCTTTCAATCACTTCCTCAACTCTTTTTTTATATTTTTGAGCTTAGATTCCCAGATATAACTGGGGGAGCCCTAAACTAGAGAGAACCAAGTCTGCTTGACCAGTTCCCCAACCTCTTTAGAGAGGCACTATTTTGCATTGAATTTTAAAGGAAACGGTCTAAGATTTTTAATATTCTACAAGGTTATAGTGATGGGTCAATGATCCGAACCTCCTTGTGCTTCAATAGTCGAAGAGAATCCAGGCCTTTAAGGAGCCAAATTCTATGTATCAAGAAATAGTTCAGGTGTGTTGAAATAAAATGATCATTGGGCCATTTGTTGGACCATTTATATTTCCCAAACTTGGCCTTGGTATCTATCATATCCCATCACTCTATTGTTTCCTCCATTCTATGTCCCTCCTCTTTTCTCTACCATATTTAGTACTATGTTGAAGTCACCTCCCATCGCGCTCCCATCACACTATTGGAATGATGGTTTCTCTCATTTAGAGCTTCTAATGAGTCCCATAATTTGACCTTTTCACTATATAGAACTAAGCCATAAATATTTATGAAGGGGATTCTTTCTCCTGTGTCTCTTTCCTCTAGGAGAGCCATCACCTAGGATTTCATCTTTATTTCTTCAACCAGGGTGAAATTATTTTTTGACCAAAAGATATCGAGCCCTCCAGAGGCTCCCCTTGAAAACTAGATGGACCCAGAGAAATCTTTCCAGAAATTTTCAGCTACTCATCGAACCTCTACTTTCTCTAAATTTGTTTCTTGTAGAAACACCACCATTGGAGATTCTTGTTTGATTATGTCTCTTACTACTAGGATTTTAGCAAGGTTTCCTAGCCCCCTTATATTCTAAGATATTACTTTCATTACTTATGAATGGAAGGGGAGAATCCACCATCCTTTCCTTCTTTGTTTATCCTTTTCCCCTTGAGAATTCCTAAAATGACTGTTTGGTTTCCAAGTTTTTTGTTTAGTTCAACTTCTTTTTCTCATTGTTCCCTCTTGTTTGGAATTCCTTTTCTCTTTGAGGGGTCTATTTCCTGATTGATACATTCATTTGCGAAGGATAAATTTTGAATCTTATTCTGGGTGATAACTCTTTCTATGTCCTTATGCATACTTCCAAGGGTGATACTCAAATGGTCAGGGGCTGGAGCAGTCTTCGGAGGGGTAGCTTCACACTCACCTTCCTTCGGATTACTCTATGCTACTATTTCACCTTCCTTTACTACCAAAACCTCCTCCACGCTTGTCCTTTCGATTTGTTGGAGGGGAGTTTCTAATTCATCTTCACTTAATACTTTGAAGGGATTCAAGGAGGAAGAAGCTGTGATGTTGGCTACAATTCCTTGAGGCTTTGGAGTTGTTCCTTTTCCTCTCAGAGCTCTTTCTCGTTTCTGCTAGTTCTCCTCCTGAGCTATGGGAGCCTCCAAAATTTTATCTTTCCTAGCTTTGGCGCAGTCTCTAGCAAAGTGTCCATAATCATGGCACTTTCTACATTTGAAAGGTATTTGTTCATAATCCAAAATTTCTCCATGCTTCCATTCAACCAGATTTAGATTGATTTCCTCCAGCAGACCCTTTTCCAAATCTACTTCTACAAATATTTTGGAATAAGTGAATTGGGAGCCTTTGGGTTCAGTCCAAGAATTTCCCCACCCCATTGCCAATAGCTTTGAGACAATCATCATTCTGGAAAGAGATTGAAAGTCACAGAAGTTTGACCCACACTAGAATAGCAGTGGGAATGTCCTCGTCTGGATTGAAGTCTAGAGTCCATTTATTCAACCTGTAGCACTGAAGAAGTATGACCCGTTTTGAAGTACTACATCTGTGTCCTCTTTTATTTCAAACAAAAAAATGAAGAACCCATTACCCATCGTTGAGAGAGAAATCTCTCCCTTCACCATTGGCTTCCATTATTTCCCTATCCAAACTTCCATCGACCTTGGAGAAGCCCACATACTCGTGAATTTACTTATAAGTGCTCTCTCGACATAAGCCAGGGAAGTTCGATGCGCTCCATCTGACAAAGAAACATTCTTAAACTCATCGTTTCGCTTAACAAATTTGGACGCAACAACAATCGACCATGCATGCTTGGGGAGGAAAGCCACCAAGGATTGGAAGGTGGCATCAATAGAGGTGTTAGGTAAGGGTGGAGGGGGCCACCCTCTTCTTAGGGGCCATTGAACCAATTGACGAAGGCGGTAGCAAAGGAACCTCAGAGCTCAAAGTGCCCTTCTTTAAAAATCACATATATTATTCTTATTATGTGATCTATAACAAGAAGTATCTATTACTCATATATTCTTTCTTATTTATTCCCAAAAGTGAAATAATTATTCATCATATAAAATTTAATTACATAATCAATTAATTCCAATTCTAATTAAAGATTAGAACATAAAATTTTTAAAATTAATGCAGGATTTATTCCCGTAATCTCTTTCATTCACGCATTCCATGCAGGATTTATTCTTGTAATCTCTTTCATTCACTTACATTTCCATTCACTGGCAAATTCTTTTTATATTAGCTTTGGCTCAATTAAGGTATTTTTCTAGTTTGCTTTCTAGTCAAAACCCTAGCTCTGAAGTGGCCTTCTAGTCTTGACGTCTCCATATTCTAGGGTATTAGCAGGATATCTCACAAGATTTGCGAACACAAGGTAAACAATTTCAAACCCTTGACTTGACAAATTTGAAACCTAGTTATATAATTTTTTGTTTTTGTTTTTTTTGTTCTTGGCTGTAAACTCTAACAATGCTCTTTTATGTGACCAGGAGTAAGGTTACAGGACTCTGACGCCGCGTTAATGAGATAATTAATTTCTCTATTATCTCCACTCATACTTTTAAGAATTTATTCAGAATTTCTTTCAGGGTGTCTAACGCCATTCTTATATATATCTTGCTGATTTGTTTACGGGTATGGATGCCCTATCTTGCTTAGTCCTTATATTGGAATTTCACAAGTTTTTGCTTCACGGTTTTGCGACCTTTTAGGTTCTTACAATAATTCTCTGTTGCATATCCAGGGTGCTCAAACTCGGTATGGTTGAAATATTTCTAGCTTTTTATGGGTCCGTGTCTACTAGTTCAAATGTGTTCTTGCTGCTTTTAGTTTTATTTTGCTATAATTATGGATATTTAGATTAGCAGTAGTCTATAACGCGACTTTTTGAAAGCCTTTTCGGCGGATTTTTGCGGTCAAGATCCGGCAGCAATTCATTGGAATCCCAAGTTTCATAGCTAGTTTCTGCACAATCAATGGGTCTCAGGGGTTTTTCAGAGCGCTGAATCCAAATATGCAGTTAAAAAACCATTTTAACTGCCAAAAATCAAGATTTAACCTCATTTCTTCCGCCAGATTCCGTCACCGGAATCTCCAAAAAGTCGCATTATAGACAACTCCTTTAGATTATTTTTTCAACCTTTATAGTCATGTTTTTTCAAATATAATGATTTACGGGTACCCAAGGATCCTTTTTATTTCTTTTTTTAGGAAATTTAAGCAATTTATTTCCCTTTGTATTTACCTAGTTGCAACTGTGTAGATTTAATTTTCGTTATGATTGTATTTATGGTTTGATGAACAATTTGGATTATAAATATATAAATAAGGATAGCGGGTAGTGATTCCCCTCTATATTTATATTTTTATAATTATATTATTATTATATAATTAATTTGCCTTATAAAGAAATAGATGTATATATACTCTCTAATTAAGCATCAAGGTTTTTGTTTTGGTTTACAATATAGCGCATGCATTATGAATTTACTTTTCGTAGAAAAGGGTATGCGTTTGTTGGATATATTCTTATAGGCTACCTAACCCTTGCAACTACGATCATTTTCTTTACTAAAACCAACAAATAATAATGTAGAAAAGGGTATGTGTTTGTTGGAGATATTCTTATAGGGCTACCTCAACGTTGCAACTAAGATCATTTTCTTACTTAAAACCAACCAATAATAATGTGTGCCATGGTCACAATGTTTTTTTTTAA
>APFE031223572.1:14369-54077 GCA_000404065.3 Pinus taeda
TTTATTAGAATAATGGTTTGTCAAGTCCCTACTGTCCACTATAACTGAAGACATTATCAAAGGTAGAGATTTTACTGAAGAGAAATTCATTTCTCGTGCTCAATATCTAGATTTGATTTATACCCATTCCGAAACAATCTATGACAAGATATCCAATTCTCCCCAACCTCAATATACTATTCCACTTGCTTCCTCGAAGGAATCACATGCCACTGATGGTGTGATCAGTTTCATTGGTCAACAGTTAGGGAGAAAATCCTCTAATAAAACTATTTCAAAATCTGCTCCAACTGTGACCAATCAGAGTCCCTCCAATCCTACTCTTGTGAGTGCTTTTGAAGTTAACATTGTTCAATATAGAATCAAAAATTTGATTTTTTTGAGAGAAAAATCACTTAAAATCAAAATTTTGAAACCCTTGTTGCACCCATCACACTCACCCTCACTAATGAGTGCATTGGGTCACCTTCATCGATATTAATTTTTATATCCATCGTACCTCCCAATATAGGAGTGTTGCGATGGGCTAAGGGCAACATTTTAGACCTAAAAACTCAAATTTCCCCAACAAATGCATGAAACAAGAAATGGAAACTATGAAAACGATGAGAAAGGATAGATCTCCTACTTGGAACTAACAATACTTGAAATGGTCCATGGATTGGTCGTGATCAACATCTAAATATTGAAGGTAAAAAATTCTTAGATCTCACTCAAATGGGTAAAATGAAAATGATAAGAAATGAAATTACTTTTCTCACTTTTATGGTCAACATAACTCATAATTTTAATATATGTTAATATATTAAAAAAATGTTAACCTAATTTTACCATATATAATGTATTTTTAATGTTTTTTTGGTGATCTGAGCAGGTTAAATGATAATTGAAGAACGTAATGAAAATTATGAGTGGAATATGGGTCATTTTGTTGAATGAGTATACTTTTATCGATTTTTTGGGCTTGTTAAAACTACGAAAAAGGAACCCCCTAGAGCCCTCTTTCAACGCTTTTTAGACTCCCAAAACATGAAGATATTACAGAGCACTTCTCTTTTCGAACTCATTAAAGTAAATGAAAAGACATCTACACAATATAAGTTTAACCTTTTTCCAAACTGGATAAAATATTTATGAAAAAATAATATTTTAGTTGCACGTGGCTATAAGGTTCTCCTAGTTATTGTTTTACATTGTTTTGGACCCAAGGGAAAAATTTACAAAAAGGAACATCTTGTAGTTTTTTTTTGCCTCTTTTTCAAGCTCTCTAAACCTGAAAAAGAGGTCAAGTTACACCTCCATTGGTCTCGTAAAACTGTTAAACAATGTTGTACTCATCAAGCATGACAGAACGAAGCACTCCTTAGGGTTCATTAAAAATAATCAGAAGGATTCATCCAAAGGATGAAATTATAGATGAAGCATATGCTATACTCCTCAAGCTTGTAAGAAATAAAGAGTTACTGGCCATAAATGGTTGGGAAATTGGGAAAATAAAGCATAGTATCTATTAATGGCAGTGAGTCACTCTTGAACATGACACTCTTTCACGTCATCTCTATGACTGCTTTTTGTTAGGGAATTTGATTTCCTTACTGCCAATTACACCTTAATGAGAGCCTTCATTATGGTTCTTTCAGTCAATGTTGCCAACTCCATATCAGTGTCATTAATATGTTCAAGTGAAATTATACCCTTAGTTGAAATCTGCTACAATATACTTGAGCCTTACTTCACAATTTCTAATCTTGAACCAACTCTTCATCATTACATCGTGTCTCAAATATTGATGCCTTTTTTTTGTCATTGATGGGGGATACATCAAGGCCATCCTAGAACATGTCACTTCCTATCAAAATCAAAATATTTTCCAGGAAGTCAAATTAAAAACTCTTTACTGCCTTGGAGCTTACATACCTTAATGACAAGTTTCCTTTCTTTTAGCGACAAGTTCTCATCATTGGCCTTTGACCAAACAATTATGTGTTATGTTTGTCTTCAGCTCATTTATTCGCAGCACATAGATTTACTATAGTACCTTGAGAAACGACATCATTATCGATGGTTCCTCCTACATCTGTTAACAACTTATATCATTGGCCAGGACTCAGATGGTGTCTACCATGTTCAAATCGAACTAATTTATTCAAATGGTTAGACTCATACTATTGAGTGACAAGGTAGAAGACCCTAGATCTAGTTTCATCCATCTAACATATGATTTCAAGATTCATACAAGATTGTAAAGTATGATTGTTATGATAACTTAGAAATTCATCCAAGCATGGGTAAACCATCTATCATAAGTGGGCATGAATTTAATTATTATATATGTAAATTAAGTTATATGATAAGTATGGTTATGCCTAACTTGACAATGATACAAAGATGATTATGTATTGTAACAAATTATGATCTCAGCCAATCTATTCCTAATTAAAACTTGTCACAAGGTAAATCACTTCAGTCCTCAACCACTACTTCTGACGTTGTACTTTAGGGGGAATATATTACAAGTCATTTGTCACATCCAGTCAAATGGCCTGGAATCCAAATCAATCAACATCCAATGACACTTTGCATTGATCTCTTGAAAATCCTAGAGCATATTATCTCCAAAAATTCCAAGAATCCTATGTTTAAAAGCTTAAAAAAATCATTTTTGGACCCATCGCACTTCCCCTTTGATAAACCCGCACTGTTGCATGTTTTAGAATGAGAAATTGTGCTGACCAATGCATGTTTCATTTGATGCAAGTGCGATGGCCTCCATAATTCGGTAAAAAGATAAAATAATTTCAAATCTTCTCTTTCTAGAAGCTTCCATGGTGGTTTTAATAATTTACTACTTAGTGAGATCTCGAAACCCTATCCTTGGGGTCTTATCTCTTATCTTATCTTTAGAGATTATCCAACCTCATATGTGGATCTAATTCCTAGATTGGTAAATCTGAAACTACCCTATTTACCCTTTAAGTTCACTGCTTCCCATGGACTCTAGGTTGGATTTTGGAGACTCTTAGTTTTCCCCTCATGCTGCTACCTTGTTCCCAAGGATCCATTATCCATCCATGCACTTGAGTTGTGATGAAAGGCTTTCTTAGTGACAAGGGAAGGACAAATAGTTGGTTGACATCTACGTGGTCAAGATTTTTAAAGGGTTGTATTCTCGCCTACTTTCATTAATAAAAAAATTCTTTGTTTTCCTATAATTGTGTCTCATTAATGAATATAGATTACAACTCCTTCCTGACTCATTGTTTAGAGGCGTTAGTACATGCTATTTGGATTTTTTATTGCTCTTGTTTGTTTTATTTGTTTTGCAAGTCTTATTTATAGAATTTAGAATTGGAGCTAAAGTTTACAAGCAAGGAGAGGAGGAGAGCTTGCGTTGGACTCTAGGTAGGATTTTCCTCCATGCTCTAATTTCTGTAAGGAAAGCACATGTATTTTTGTTGCTTTTGTTTCTAGATCAAGACACCAGATCTAGGGAGTTCACTTTTGTCCTTAGAAGAGAATTATCCATCAAACAAGGGTTGCCAAAGGAGATGGAATGCTCTTACCCACAGTCTACAAATTAGGGAATATCACACCCCTAGAAGGTTAAAGAATTCCCTATAGAGAACCAAATTCTGCAAAAGAATTATTCAAATGTTGAAGATCAATTGGATAGCGCTAAAGCTTAGTCCTCCCTTGCTATTGGGCCTACAAGAGAGAAGAGATCAAGGAAAGGAATAAAGGGAGTAGGAAGCCATAGATGCAAGTCCAATATTCTACCCATAAGAAGGCACACCATACTAGGTGCCTTGGGATGTTAGAGAGGCTACTAGGGCCATGCATGAGCTACAAATCAGTGATTAAGTTTCTCAAAGGGTGAGCAACACCTTCACCAAGGGGTGATGATGGGCCTCATCAATAGGTATATTATAAGGCCCATTTATTTATCCTCCAACTAATAATTTATTATTTTCTCACAATAATTAACATCTTTTTGGCTTAATATGCTTAGTAGGAATAATAAAAGGCATTTGTCATACTTTGTAGCCTAATATGGTTAAGGTGTAGGAAAAGAGCATTTTGTAGTGAATTTACTATGGAGAGGTACATTGGAGGCATCCAGAGGATTGTAGGAGGATTTTCCATTGTATTTAGTCTTCTTTAACTTGACTTGACCCCTAAAATCACTCATCAACAACTTGAGGTTTACTGGCAACCAATGAACTCAAGTAATTGGGAGGATCTAAGGGAGCTAGATCTACTTTTCTCGAGATTTTGGTGGGAATCCGTCCTCTTTCCAAGGAGGCTGCCACTTAGTTATATTTGTATAAATAAACAAGCCTAAGGGCTCACTAGGATTTAAATTTTTGGAGAAAGGGAGATCTACTAGGAGCAAAGAGCTTAATACTCTCATTTTTCCCTTACATGTTGTATTTGAACTTCATTTTGTGTTAATTGAATGTTATTGTTGTCTCAAATCTGAGTTTTTTTTAGAGGGCCAAGTATCCTTGGGTTAGGGACCAAACCAAAGACTCTAGTCTCTCTTTGTATATTTTATTTATGCATTATTGTTTTAGTAATAACATTTCATTCTTTCTTACTATACGTTTACTTGCAAAAAAAATGTTCTTGCAGGCCTATTTATCACCTCTCTTATGGGAAATGTGGTTGAAGAGCATACAACAACAAGCCAAAAATATTTGGTTATTTTCCTTTGTAGATTGCTAGGATTTAGATCATTTCTCTCTTACATACTCCTTTTCTATAGATCTAGGAGTTATTAATAACATTCTTCTTCAAGCTTTCATGTATGTAGATCAAATGCATGCCACAGGATAGATTGACTCTTATTGAAATAAAATTCAACTCATCCTTTCCTATGTAGTTTATTTTGCTACATTTTTATTGTTAGTTTGGAATTCTTTTCAAGTACAAAGAAGGATTAATTGTTGGTATGTAGGTACTACGAGTGGCTTGCAAGGTTGGAACACATCTTACATCTCTCTTGTCATCATCAACCTCTTCCTTATAATCTCACATTGCCCTCAAAACTCTACCACTGATACCACATTTTTGGTTCATTGAAGGACATCGTGAGAACTTTTATCTGTGCAAGATGGGCCTATAAGAGGTGCTAATCTTGGAAAAGACATCTTATAGCCTTCATACACCCTCATATACCCTTACTGTTATGAAACCAGCTCAAGAAAAGATAGAAAATATAGATCAACGCCTTAGAATTTAGCCTCTTCGAGGGGGCACCTCCTTTACATTACATAAATGAACAATGCTTGGATGATAATAATGAAAATACCTCCTTTCTATATATAGGAGTCTAAGGGGTCATTATATAATCAGAGCCTACATAACAATAATAATGTAAGGGCACAATAATAACAATGGTGGGCTTCTATGGGGCACAATTTTAACAATATGGGCACTACATGGCTACATCAATATAATAAGAGGGTTTTACTAATAATAATAAGGGGTTACCCTAGTAGTATAGGGGCCTAACATGCCCCTCTCCTTCAGAAAGCGTTGTGCTCAATGCTTGAGTAGTTCTTGATGCTTCTGTATAAAATTCTTGTCCTCCGATGTGGAATCTTTAGCGGGTAAGTTCTTCCACTTGATGAGATACTCTGAAATTGATTGATTTCGTAGCTATCGGGTTCTTGTTTCTGTGATTGCTCCAAGTTTCAATATGATTTTTCCTTCCTTTTCAATTTCTGGCAATATTGTTTGAATTGGGACCTTTTGCAACTTTTGAATAAGTGGCCATACTTCTTCATCCTTCTTCTATTCATCCCTTGCTTCGTTTATCCAATCTGGTTGGGTAATAGAAATAGCACAAAACAATGCTTCCACATCCTCATCCTTGAAGATTCTTCCCATTCGGTAAGGTCACCATTTTTTAAGTGCATGTAGTATTGCCAACATTTCCTTCTCATAAATAGCTTGCTTGAGATGTAGCAGTAAAAATACCCAATCACCTACATCAAAACATTTTTCAGTATGATTTTGATCTACCTGTTATTTCATTTGATTTTGCACCGAAGTGGCGTTATCCTTTAAAATTTGGAGAGCTTGTTGTTGATGCTCGATGTGATCTTTCACTGCCTGAACCTTTTTCTTCTTGATATGTCCTTCTATCTCTAGAGTTTGGGGAGTGGTAATTTCTTCCAATCCTTTACAAGATATGGTCGGTTTCATTTCTTCTTTCTCTGGGATGGGGTCCTGGCGTATATCCTCTTCTTTTGATGATTCTTGATCCTTTTCTTCCTCCTCTTCATACTCTATGTAAAATAATTTCTTCTCAGCACACTTATGACCTTTAGTGCATTTGCAATCACAATTGTAACAAAGCCCTTTTTCTCTTTTTTCTTCCAATTGTTGTGGTGTAACCCTTGTAGGTTGTGGAAGGCTAGGAGAAACAACACTGCCATCTTCATAGCTGTGAGGGGTAGAATTCGTTGTTGCCATAATTTTACTTTCTAGTATGTCACAAAGCCCTTTTAATCTTTCCAATTGTTGTGGTGCTTCTCTAAAGAAGGTGTTTCTCTTTGTATCCTCATAATGTGCTATCATTTCCTCTGTGAGAATTGACCACCTAACAAGTCGTTTATGAGAAAAAAGCCCTTTATACCATAAAAATTGATCCAGTTCTAAATATGAAGATGCAATACATACCTTCTGTAATAATGGTACACCATGTAGATCAAAATATTGCTCCATCTGAAGTATCCAATTTACCGGATCCTTCCCATCAAACTTCCTCATCTTGTTTCTTTTTTATTTTAGGAGATCGATCTTGAAACGACTGTAACTCTGTACTTTTAGATCCGTAAGTTCTGAAATTATGATCTACAGTAGCCCTCTGTGTCCTCTTTCCAATGCCACCAATATGACCCCAATTGGATTCTCCAATTAAGAGTTATGCCAAATCTCCCATAGTGACCTGATTATACACCTTTCCAGAAGAGCAAAATTGTATAAAGTGCCACGTGTCACTGTTTGGACCTTTGGGTTGGAAAAATATCTAGAAGAAACTAGAGTCCGTCCTCTTTCTATACCTTTCAGTGAAATTTCAATCTGATGCTCAGAGAGAAAGTTATGATGCTTTTCCCCAGGTCACCTGTTTGGAATGTAATTCAGGAGTCTGCAAAAAGACCAACTTCCTCAGATCATATCTCCACAAATATAGTGCGAAAAGTTCTGAAATTTTGGCATGAGATTTAGCACGATGTCTTCTCAAATGGGTTTTTTTTTCAGTTTCTGAAACGTCATAGAAAAAAGTTATAGCGAAAATTCCACGAGAACCTGTTTAGAGCAGCGAAACCCTAGAATCCAAAGCTCTGATACCAAATGTTATGAAACCAGCTCAAGAAAAGATAGAAAAGATAGATCAACACCTTAGAATTCAGCCTCTTCGAGGGGTCAACCTCCTTTACATTATATAAATGAACAATTCTTGGATGATACAAATGAAAAGACCTCCTTTCTATATATAGGAGTCTAAGGGGTCATTATATAATCAGAGCTTACATAACAATAATAATGTAAGGGCACAATAATAACAATAATGGGCTTCTATGGGGCACAATAGTAACAATATGGGCACTACATGGGTACATCAATATAATAAGAGGGTTTTACTAATAATAATAAGGGTTTACCCTAGTAGTATAGGGGCCTAACACTTACCCACCATCAAAAAACTTTCTCCACCTTCACGATGCTCATGGATCCTTTCCTGTAGAAAAACAGGGCAATCCTTTAGCGTCCTATAGTAATCCTGTAACAGTCCTTTAGTACCCTGTAGCATTGTCCAAACTTGACCAGATTTTCCCTCTAACCTCAATTTTTATCTCTTGGTCTTGAATAATAATCTCCAAGCTCTGAATCCATGGCTAGGGAGGACCAATGACGACTTTAGACCTACCTTTTCTTCACTGCAAGTACAATTATGCAATTAGGGTTAGAGGAAAAATTTTCAAATTTGAATAGTAATGATGATTTTCTTATGAAATGGACATGGAATATATCACTAAAGCTAAGTTGCTATATGACAATGATAAAAATGGTGATTCATCAATGCAAAGTAGATTAGATTTGGTTCTCGAATTCATTCTTTCTTAGGTTTTCTGTTACAAACACTATTGTTGAATGGATTATTTTCCCTTTCAAGGCAACTCTGCTCATTTTTCAATTACAGTATTGATTTACATTTCCACAAGTATCATAAGATTTTCATTCTGCCAGTAGAATAATATTCTTCATTTATGCAATTAGCACAATCTTTACATTCTTGCAATGAGATTTAGTATTTACATTTGAATGAGTAGCATTTTCATTTTTGCAAAATAAATAATATTTCCAATCTTGCAGTTAGGGTAGAACTCTCTCTTTTCATGCAATTTACTTCCTTGAGCTAGTTGAAAGAGTAGTCTCTGTATGCGTTAATCTCGTTAATTTCTTGAAGGCGACATGAGTAGAACTTGACCTACTATGCATATAGCACATTCACCTCTTAAGCTTGTACGAACCCTGGGTTGATAATTAATGTTGGTAGCCTTGGGAGTCTCAACATTCTTGTCATGATACTGAGGCTCATCACTTAACTTGTCCATCACCACCATGATTGTTCATGTTTTCTCTTAGTTCTAGGTAAATCAATGATGAAATCGAAAGAAATTATTTCCCACTTGCATTCTGGAATGGGTAATTGATTCAGTAGTCCAACTGAGTGTTGGTGTTCCACCTTAACTTGATGGCATTCTAAACACCTTTCCAAATACTTTTCTACTTCCCTTTTCATACCTAACCAATTAATCCCTTTCTTAAATTTGTAATCCTTTTCTGATAGCCTAGGGGGCCTAAAAATTGTTTCCTGTGATGTTCACCTAAAATCAATTGTTTCATGGAAGATTCGTTTGGAACATATATTCTGTTTCTAAAATTCAACAACCCCTCCTTGGTTTTTGCATAACTAGGAAGCTATGTACAATTTATTTTTTATGCAGTTGTTCATAACTTTCATCCTTTGATGTTTCTTCCTTGATTTGTTCTGCAAAATATGTTTTTTCACTCTTGAAAATAATTTCAACAATCTAATTTTCATTCTTGCTTAGTGAATTTGCTACTTTATTCTCCTTCCCATTGATGCATTTAATAACAAATTCAAACTCACTCAAGAATTCCATCCATCTTTGATGTCTAGCATTCAAATCTAGTTGGATGAAAAATAATTGAAACTAATATGATTAGTAACAAGAGTAAACCTTTTCCCTAATATATAATTCCACCACATCTTTAATGCATGTATGACTATAGCTAATTCAAGATCATAAAAAACATAGATTTTCTCATGGAATTTCAACTTTCATAACTCATGCGATCACATGATTCTCCTGCATCAACACACCACTTAGCCCGTCAAGGCATGCATCTATATAGACAATAAAATATTTACTTGTGATGCAAACTCGAATCTAAGCTTTCCTAAAAAAACCACAGTGCCCAGTTACTCTCAAAAAGTGCTTCTTTCAATCTTGTCTTGCTGCATGCAACTTACAAGATATAAGCCCTTATTATAAGTTATAGTGGGAGATTTAAATATAAGAGAGAGGAGCCAAAAGGGCTATAAGTTCAACCCCATTCCTTGACAATCATTGCATACCCTTCTATTTCGTTTCATCCCTTATTCAAACCAATACAAACATATGATGAATATTAAAATCAACTCCTTTTTAAGGAAATCATCTTAACCTTATATAACGACTTTTGAAACTCCTCTTTCTACACACATTGTGTATATGTGCCCATACTCTTTCTTAGCTCCTCTAACTCTTTTCGCTACGCCTTGTAACCTTACATTATGATCAAGGCTTATAGAAGCTAGGGGTTGACCTTTCCTTATATGAAATTCCTTGAAGCGTTTGGGCTATAGCCTATAGGCTTAATCTTCTGGGCTAGCCCACAATTCCACACAATAGTCATGCCTTCAATACTTATTGGCTTTCACCTTGGCCTTGCCACATTCCACATATTATGCCTCTGACGTGAACCTCTTGGTTGGTCCACCACACTCTCGTGACACTATATATATATATGTGTGTGTGTGTGTGCATTAGGGTGGAGCCCAGATGCCTGCCTCTTTTTAATACCACATTTTACAAACTTACGAGCTCATAGGCTTCCATCCTGTCCCACATGCTTGTAATGGAATTCAATTCACTCTTGGCTTTGACATACTAGGGAAACATGAATTTTCCCGTTAACTGCAACTTCCATCAATAGATGGATCCCTAGTGCCTGGTGATAATTAATGCAACAATTCAAAAAACTTACAGGGTTTCAAGCTTCTTACCCGACACTCTTAATTCCATTTCCCGGCTCTAGCAAGCCTTGTCTTTTGACACTGTCAAGTGAAAAAATTTCGTCGACACCCAAAAATGCCTAAGTGTGATGCCTATTCGCTAGTCCTACTTCTTTTCTTGCAACCCTCAACCCTAGTTCCCCTGCATCCCAATGCTTCCGCCGATCACTCTGATATTTTGCCCACTGTGCCACTCTAATCCTTCACTGCAACTAGATCATTGATCACTCTCTTGATCAATGATATGGAAAGAAATAAAGGATTCTTACGTTCTCGCTTCTCCAAAGTGCTATAGCTCCCGAGCTTGCATAGTTTTGCTTCAATCTCAATTACCTCTATTTTGGTCTTGACCTCTGCTCTCCTCTCTCTAACTTCTCTCCTTCTGGGTTCTATGTATTACAAACTTATTGTGTCTTTGTTACGTCACATCCCTTCTGAGCTTAACATCTGCAAATATCAAATAATTGTATACATGTCTATACTAGACTTATGAATAATGACCAAGGTTCGACATTTTCGATCCTTATACTCAAAAGTGATTCTCTAGTATTATATACAAACAATCACAAAATGCCTGTGGCTTGGAATACATCATCTGACCATTTTGGCCTTATGGCCACTCTCATCCCTCAAGTCCTCTCCCCTATCTCCCTATGATCACTCCCTATGAATTTTGGCTTAGAAAGTACATAAAAAAGGGAATTATGAACTAGAATTAGTTCATATCCACAAATTCTTCAACAAATCCATATCTCTATATCTCTAGATCCAAAGGCTTCTCTCACAAATCCAACTAACTCTCCCAAATACTCTCAAGATATATCTTTTAGAGAATATTTGATTACATCAATCCTCACTTCAATAAATATTATATAATTATTCTAGAAACTTAGGAAAATACATTAAATTAAATAGTTTAACACATGTAGGGAACCAACTCCATTGGTAAAAGAAATCTCCTAATCTAGTCAAAATACATTTTGTCTTGGAAGTGGAATGCTTTAGCACCAAACTCCCAAGGTGAAAAATATTCATGGCCTCCTGACCATATGCTTTCATAAGATGATGCATTCCTCCTAGATCCCAAACTTTGACTTGTAGTAAATCAACTTCTTTGTCATGTTGTTGTTGTTCTATAGTTGTTTTCTTCTTCCTTCCTGGTTTCCAGATCTTGTGTTGTATTCTTCCTCCTTCCATGCTGACGTAAACTCATTTAATCCATTGTATTTTTCTATCCATCCTATTTTTTTAGCAACATACCTTTGTTGAAACATCCTCATTTCCTTGATCTCTATGTCCAACTTGTTCTCTGGCTGATACATAATTCCCCTGCCATCTTTATGCTGAACATGGCTACCACTTGTATCCTTCATTGGTTGTTGTTGGTTTTTACGAGGAATCTATATGGTTATTATCATTTCCAGTTCTTCATATTTCTACTCAAAAAAACTGTGTCCTTTTCTGTATACCTTTAAGTTGCAATTTCTAGTTTTCTACCTGCTCCAATATCTTCATATTTTCCATTTTGTTAAAATGACAAATTTTCCACAAATAACTCATACCTTTGTGCAAGGTTTCCTCCATAGTGTTTCTCGATTATTCTATCTTCTTTTCCTCTTTTGACCGTGCCATGCATATTCTCTTGTAGTCCTGCATAGCTTTGTATAAATTTCCTTGTACTTCTCCAACTGAAGTATCTTCAAACCAACATATTATTCCTAGTTCTTCTTCATTGTCTTGGAAATTTCCACTATTTGTATCTGCACATATTTTCAATGCAATTTCCTCCATTGAAATGACAAATTTATAAGCATGTCTATCCTTGCATTTCTCATCTCCTGTAAACAAAAAAAGTATATCACTTTTAAAAACATGAGACTTTAAAGTATATATGGATGCTTCCAACATCCTCTCGTCATACATTATTGTGAACATGAAACTGTTCTTCAAGTCCTCTACTGCAACAACTTCTTCCTCTTTCTGTTTAATGTCAGAATACTCAAATTATACCAAAGATTCACCATCTTCATCAATTTCATTACAAAAGGTAAATATTTCCATCTCAGACATCTCATTAAAAAATAAAAATCACTTTATCTCAGGCTCTTATTCCATGATTACGCCCATCCACTACTTACTTTTATAGTCTTTATACAACAATTCTTATTTTTTGTCTTCTCCTATAACAACCTTGACTTCATTTTCTCCATCTTCACCTGCACCACCTGCACTCATGCTCCAATCATCAAAATTGAAAACACAATTCTCTATTATCATAAACTCATCCTCAAAAGACTTCTATTGAACATATTAGTTATTTGCACTTTTTCCAAGAATTAATCCCTCCTTTGGTTCACAGTTTAAATCTTTCGTCTCCTGTTGAACTACTCTAATTTCATCCTTAAATTTGGCACACATCCCTTGTCTCAATTTCTTCTACAATGAAGGCCATTTTAATTTCTTTTTCTTCATTAACCAGCCATAGCTTTGGTTTTCCTGCAACAACTATTTCAAATGATTAAATTCTTCTTTCAACGCAATCATATCCCTCTCAAACTCTTCATAACTCATTGTCCTAATGCTAACTTCCTCGGGATTCTTCCTTATATAATTTTGACTTCTCCTTAAACCCTATTCATGGATATTGCAATGACAGATCTAAATATAAGTGGGAGGAGTCAAAAGGGTTACACACTCAACCCCCTCCCTTAACAATCAACACAGGACCCTCTATTTTGTTTCAACCCTTATTCAAACCAATACAAATGTATGTCGAATATTAAACTTAGCTCCCTTTTAAGGAAATGGGCTTACCTTTTTATAATGGCTTCCGAAGCTCCTCTTTCTACACACATTGTGTATATGTGCCTACACTCTTTCTTAGCTCCTCTATCTCTTTCCACTGTGACTTATAACCTTCAATTATGACCAAGGCTTATAGAAGCCAAGGGCCAACCTTTCTTTATATGAAATTCCATGAAGCGTCCAAGCTTAAGCTTCTGGGATGGCCCATAATTTCACACAATACTGATGCCTTCAATACTTATTGGACTTCACCTTGGCTTTACCATGTTCCAGGTATTATGTCACTAGCATGAACCTCTGGGTTGGTCCACCACACTACCGCTACACTATATGTATGTGAATTAGAGTGGAGCCTCGATTCTTGGATGCCCACCTCTTTTTAATAGCACATTTTAGAAAATTATGGGCTTGTGGGATTTCAGATTGATACGCATTCCCTTAATGGAATCCTTTGGGTTGGCACACCTTTCCAGGCTTTCACTGTGCCGTCCATTGGTATATAAAGTCTTGAAGCCCAAACCTTTTGAAATATTTCTTTCTAATTCAATTCACTCCCAAATTTGACAGACTAGGGAAATCAGAAATTTCTCATCAACTATAACTTCCGTCAGTAATAAATCATTTGTTCTCGATGATTCTTAAATAAAACATTAGAAAACCTTAGGAGGTTCTATGCTTTTGATACAGTGCTCTTAATTTCGTCTCCCGACCCTGGAAAGTCCTGTCTCAAAGTGCTATCAAGTGACAGAGTTCCATCGAGACCTAAACGAACCTAAGTGTTGTGCCTATTCGTTAGTCCTTCTGCTTGTCCTACAACTCTTGGCCTTGGTTCCTCTGCACGCAAATGCTTCCACCACTCACTCTGATATTTCGTCCACTAAGTCACTCTGATCCTTTACTGCAACTAGATCATTGATCACTCTGTTGATCAATGGTCTAGGAAGGATCAAAGGATTCTTGTGTCCTTGCTTGTCCAAAGCACTATCGCTCGTGAGATTGCACAATTCTTCTTCAATCTCAATTCCCTTTGTTTTGGTCTCAGCCTCTGCATTCCTCTCTGTAGATTCTCCCCTCTTGGGTTTTGTGTATTATACTTCTATTGCACCTTTGTTACACCAAATCCCTTCCAAGCTTAACACCTGCAAATATCAAGTCATTATATACATATATCTATCCCAAACTTACGGATAATAACAAAGGTTCAACATTTTGGATCATTAAACTCAAAAGTGATTCTCCAACATTATATACAAATAGTTGTAAAGGCCTTTGTCTTGGAATACATCATTCAACCCTTTTGGCCTTATGGCCACTCTTGTCCCTCGAGTCCTCTCTCCTATCTTCCTGTGATCTCTCACTATAAAATTTGGCTTACAAAGTATATACAAAAGAGATTTTTGAACTAGAATTAGTTCATATCCATAAATTCTTCAACAGATCCCTATCTCTGGATCTCTAGATCCATAAAACTCTCTCAGAAATCCAACTAACTCTAAAATCTCTCTAGCTCTCCCAAATACTCTTGAGATCTCTCTTTTAGAGAAGATATGATTACTTTAATCCCCACTTTAATTAATATATACAATTATTCTAGAAATTTAGGAAAGTACATTAAATTAAACAGTTTCACACATGTAGGGAACCAACTCCCTTGTTAAATGAAAGACCCCTAGTCTAGTCAAAATACATTTTGCCTTGCAAGTGAAATGCTCTTGCATCAACTTGGATCAACAATTTTAAGTAATGGGCCTACTGTTAATAATTTCTTTAGTTTATTGAAGCTCTCTTGACACTTTTATTTTCAATTGAACTTCACTCGTTTTCTCTGCAATGAAGTGATAGGGTAAGCCAATTTAGGCAATCCTTCAATAAATTTTCAATATTATCCATTAATACCCATGAAGGACCTAATGTCTGCCACATCCTTAGGTACTGACTAGTTTAAAATGGCTTTAAATTTTGCAAGGTCAACAAATATCCCTTCCTTAGGATCACATGTCCTAAATACTGAATTTTATTATGATAAATTGTTGAATTTTGCATACAACTAAGGTTCCATAAGGTTTTGCAGCATTATCCTCAAGCGATCTTCATGTTATTCTTGATTGTTTTCATATATTAGGATATCATCAATAAAAAATAATACAAATTTTATAAGTACTTATTGAGTACACTATTCATTAGGCACATAAAAGTAGCATGTGCATTTGTAAGGTCGAATGGCAGTACCACAAATTCGTAGTGTCCATACCATGATATATATTCCATTTTATGTATGTTTTCATCTTTAATTTGTCTTTATGTAATGTTCCTCCCAACCAATCAGTTTCCACCCACAAATCCCCCGACATCTTACTTTTTGCCTCTAGAAATAACAATCTCTTCTATATTCCTTAGTAGCATTTTCATAGATTCCTCCTAACAAATTTTTCCTTACCATCATCCTACTTTTAGGGTCTGCACCCCTTTAATTACCTAGGATTTTTCTTTTAGTTTAACAAAATTATTTTCCTTTTACTTTAAAACACTTATTTCTTTCTTGATGTGATTTCTTGTGCTTTACACCCAACTTAGCATTTCTTTCGAGCTAAGTTCTAAGCATAATCATTCTCTCCTATTGTAATATTCTTGAACTGACAGTTTTTTGCTGGTATTTTTAAGAGAATCTTTGGGAAGGTCCACTAGTGGACTTGGCCACTTAACAAATTTTATACAATAACAAGAAGCATCTATTTATTTTTCAATAAAATGGGTAGCTTTTTAATTATTAAAATTGGAAATGGACCAGATCCCACACATTCATGGAGATAAAGCTCTCAATATTGTTCAACATTTTAAGTAGAAGAAGGACCCTATTACTACGTGTTATTTACATACGAAACTTTTACATATTTTATACTATAAACCTTCTAGAGGACTCCATCATACTCTATTTTTCAATAAAACATATATCTAAACTAGAAAAAGACAGTCACTACCTGCTATTTCTAGGGCTGAATTCTCCCTAAGCCTTGTAAGTGTCGAAGAAAGTGTAAATAGGTTTGGTCTTCATAAATGTAATTTTGATATTTGTACTTGTAAAATAAAATAATTATTAATTTTTTCATTATCAAGAATGTTTTTCTTGCCCATTTGATAGGTAAAGCACATATTTAAGTGCTTCTAGGAAAGTCAAAGAGTTAATATAATTGTTGAATACACATGTGGCAATGTTACAATATGTAAATATATGTATTAGAGTCAAAGAAATATGCCAAAAGATATCCTACAAAGCAAAGACAAATCTCCTCTTCAATTCAGCTAAAAGAAATGAATTTTTGGTGCACTTAAAGTCAAGTTGGCCTTACTACCTCAAGTCAGCCCAATAGGAGGTACATACTCCTATAGGTATGACCATTTGACCTCACAATTAGAACATCAAGTGATCTTTGAAATCATCGAAGAAGAGAGTCAACAAAGACGTGAAAAAAAGGAGAAGAAAGGTGCTTTTAGGGAAGTGAAGAAGGAAAATTATAAACTAAGTTTGGGAGGACTGTTTTAGGGCCTAATTCTATCATACATGTGAGGAAAGGAGGAAAATTTTGTATTCACATAAGATCCACTAGTTCAACAACATAACAAAGTTCGATTGGGCTAAGAAGAGACTCCAAATAGGCCTCCATCTCAAGTGAGGCCTATTTGATAGGTAAAGCACATATTTAAGTGCTTCTAGGAAAGTCAAAGAGTTAATATAATTGTTGAATACACATGTGGCAATGTTACAATATGTAAATATATGTATTAGAGTCAAATAAATATGCCAAAATATATCCTACAAAGCAAAGACAAATATCCTCTTCAAGTCAGCTAAAAGAAATGAATTTTTGGTGCACTTAAAGTCAAGTTGGCCTTACTACCTCAAGTCAGCCCAATAGGAGGTACATACTCCTATAGGTATGACCATTTGACCTCACAATTAGAACTTCAAGTGATCTTTGAAATCATCGAAGAAGAGAGTCAACAAAGACGTGAAAAAAAGGAGAAGAAAGGTGCTTTTAGGGAAGTGAAGAAGGAAAATTATAAACTAAGTTTGGGAGGACTGTTTTAGGGCCTAATTCTATCATACATGTGAGGAAAGGAGGGAAATTTTGTAGTCACATAAGATTCACAAGTTCAACAACATAACAAACTTCGATTGGGCTAAGAAGAGACTCCAAATAGGCCTCCATCTCAAGTGAGGGAGGTCCCACAATAACGAAGGAAGGGAGAAAGTAAAAATGCCTATCTCAAGCCCTAGATCAACCACACATGAAAATAAATCAAGTCTAAAGTAGGGTTAAGAGGATAATCCTCTAACACAAAGATATATCGAAAGAAGAGACTCAATTCTATAGTCTAAGTATCAAGGAAAATAAAGATTTCCAAGCAAAGGAAAGTAAGGCACCAAATAAGAGGTCTCTAAGGAGACCTAGGGTTTCTGCAGTTGCCAGAAAAAGAGTGAAGGAAAGTGCCATCAGTTGTCGGAAGAAGTGTGGAGGAAGATATCAAGGTGCAGTGCAGAGGAAGGCTTTGATTGAAGAACATAAGGGAAGGTACAAAAGAGAGATTGTGCATTGTTCTTGGAGGATCTACTAGTCAAGGGTCTAATGTTTGACATTTGTCAATTGAAGCTTCAATAAGAGAAATTTGCAGAAGGGTTTTCCTCGCTAGGGGAGAGAGGTTTTTCCCTGGTTGAGAGTGAACATCTTGTGTTCTTGTCTCTTTTTTTTATAACTATTTGATGAAATAAGAGAACACACACTAATAATAATAAGAGAATATTGTGCCAATAAGAAAAAGTAAAAAGTACCTCACAAATAGTTATCATCATCACAAGAATCTCGTCCTAACCTAGATGCCCTAGATTATTCAACATGGTATCATAGCTAAGGTGGCACATCAAGGAAGGGAATCTCAAGAGCCCATAAAATTTTGAAGCATCAGATATACAAGCAAAGGTTCAAGATCCATCGAAGACAAGGAGGATTACTATCTTCTCTTAGATCGATCAACAGGGACTATCATTATGGGAACAAAAGAAAGCCTTCCATCTAAAGGCATCTTCAAGAAGGCTCATCCAAGAAGGATTTATATGAAAGACTCAACATTTTTAAAGGAAGGTACTCAGATCCAAACCAATCATTGAAGATCTCTAGATCTACACATTGAGAAGTTTTCATCAACAAGCAAATCTCTCTCAAGGCACCTTGAAGGAAGCATCTTGAATAACTCCAAGATCCAAGAAGCTAAAAATCTATTCATCAAGGAAGGAAAAAGGTTATCCTCATCACTAACACTCTCAAGTACATATTTTTATGTCATATCCTGAAAATATCAAAATGGATTTTTGCAAGGAAAGCAACAAATTGGTTGGGACTGCTTATTTCCTTGCATGGAAAAAGAGGATTGATCTACTTCTCAAAGAAAATGAACTTCCGAACTACATCAAACAGAGTGTCACTATTCTTGCTAAGGAAAAAGCTCAAGCCCTAGAAAAGTATAATAAGGAAAAAATAAGGGCTCAATGGATTCTGATAGAATCCATCAAGGAACCTCTCATTCCATATGTTTCCAAACTTGAAACATCTAAAGAAATCTATGATAAGATGGTGAATCTATTTTCAGTTAGTTTAGCTGGAAAAGTGATATTGTTGCAAAATGAACTATTTAAAATGAATATATCCAAAGAAGAAGGAATATCTCCCTACTTCATGAAGATATTTGAGATTAGAGACCAACTACAAGAACTGAGAGAAGTTATGTTAGACAAAGAGATGACAACTATGGTGTTCAATGCATTACCTAAGGAATGGGGCAACTTCACATAAATTATATATGCCAAGAAGGAAGCTACCCCCTTGAATTAACTTTGGTCTATATGAAAAATTGAAGATACTAAACTCAAAGCTAAATATGATGTGGGATCAAAGGAGCAAGCATTTGCTGCTATGGCAAAAATAAAAGGGAAATTTGGAAAGTTTGGTTCACAAAGAAAGGGTAAAAGAGATATGTCCAAAGTCCAATGCTTTGGCTACCAATAGTATGTAAACTATGAGAGGGATTGTCCCAAGTTCAAGAAGGAAAAAAATAAGAGGAAATAAGAACAAAACCACATTACCCAAGAAATAAAAGAGGAAGAGAAGAAGTAGAAGAAGGAGGACCATCCAGATCTCTACTATGACTGAGATCAACTTATTCACATAAGTTTTCTTTAAAGTTTTGGGTATCATATGAACATGTAGTAGTAGGATTGAATGCATGATTTATGAGAATGGTATCTTCAGGAATATAGGAGCATTATGTAGAGATAGCTTAGATAAAAATATTCATATAAGAAGGATGTAACCATTGAATGAGCTCATCAATTCATAAAGTAATGATCATGACTAGGAAGAAACATCTTAGAAAGCCACTGTCATCAACAGGGAGGAGTATTTTCAGAATGACGACTAAAGGATCCTTTAGTGAAATATTAAATAGAGGGTCCATGACTTTTAGGAAATGAATATTTCTTGATAGGAATTACACTTATGGGGATTCAATAAAGGATGATATGTAGGAAGGGAAAGGTGTAGCAAAGAAAAAGATATTGAGGTAATCTCAATATAGGAAGCTGTCAAAAGGAAGTTGAGATGATCAAGGAAAAAACTAAGATGAGGTATGTATGCATCTATGTTTTTAGTTAAAGTCATGTCACCATTTGCATCAGTGAACATGGGGAATTTCTCTAGTAACATGGTCAAGAACATGATAGATCTCTTTCAATGAAGAAAATTCTTGAAGGCATGGTTCACTCACTGATAAAGATCAAAATTAGAAATTTCCTCATATGGAGTATGAGTAGGTTGACCAAGAAAATATATAGAGAAGCATATGAGATAAGGAAATTAGGAATAAAGGAACACCATGGAAACTAGGAATCAACATCCAACAAACATGTTGAGACATCTGCTGGAAGAAGGCACGAGAATTCTGACAAAGGAAGAAAAAGATCAAAGGACCCTTGACACCTGGAAAGGCCTTGAAGATATGAACATGCAGGATGCTAATTATTTAATCCAACAAAATGTCATGATGAAAATCCATCTCGTAAGGTACTATTTGATGTAATATTATTTTTTATTTATTGAATAATATCTAGATGAGTTCATGCAGGGCTACTAGAATAAGGGTTGTAAATAGAAGCACAATTATCATTGATGTGGTCGATGGAAATTCCTGAAAGAAGCATGATTAGAAAGATGTAGCCATATGACAAATGTTCCAAATATGTATCAAGAAGGCCACTTTCCATGAATAAAGGAATGGAATGATTAACTATGAAGGAAGTGATCAATGGATGATACCCTAGAAGGAAGAAGGTCAACATAATTTCATGACATCAAGGAAAGAAATTGATAAGGCAACTAAAGGACCCAGAAGAACTTAAGTTGATGAAAAAAAGGAGAGTCCCTAGTTGAGAGGGAGATATGACAAGTCCTTGATTAAGAGGGATATTGGGCAAGTCACTGGTTACAGGGAGCTTGGGTACATTATTTTACAGGAATGGACATATCTTTCCTAGTTGAGAGGGAGAGATAAGCACAACATTCTTGTCTTAACTTGGAAATAAAGAATGGAGGATTGGGAAATCATCTGACATCTAATGCTCTTTGAGGATGTGTAGGGCATCCAAGAGAAGAGTAGGTAAGAGGACTGATATTATTTGAGGGTTGAGAACCCAACATAAGAATATTCCTAGAAGGTCATACACGCTGATCACCTAGGTGGATATGTACCTTGAGAGAGAATGATGAAGGTGTCTATAGTCACCGATATTGCCAAAATTATGCTATGATATAATGAGAGATAGAGTTGTTAGTCAAGGCCTTGCTGTGGAAACAATGTTGGTTACTATGACGCTAGAATAGATGGATTGCCAATTTTATTTCTCTTATGTGAATTCATTAAATTGAAAATGTCCAAACACCTTGTAAAGTGATTTATGAATACCTCCCTAGTTAAGAGCAAGTGTTGAAGAAAGTGTAACTAGGTTTAGTCTTCATAAATGTAATTTTGATCTTTGTACATGTAAAAGAACATAATTGTTATTTTTGTGATTATCAAGAATGGGTTTCTTGCCCATTTGATAGGTCAAGCACATGTTTCAGTGCTTCTAGGAAAGTGAAAGAGTCAATTTAATTGTTGAAGACCCATGTGGGCATGTTACACTATGTAAATATATGTATTAGAGTTAAAGAAATATGTCAAAAGAGATCCTCAAAAGAAAAGATAAGTCTCCTCTTCAATTCAACTAAAATAAATGAATTTTTGGTGCACTTAAATTCAAGTCATTCTGACCAGCTCAAGTCGATGCAATAGGAGGGATAAAATCCTATATATAGGGCCATTTGACCTCACAATTAGACCATCAAGTGATCTTTGAAATCAGTGAAGAATAGATTCAAGAAAGAGGTGAAAAAAAGGAGAAGAAAGGTGTTTCTAGGGTAGTGAAGGGGGAAAAGAAGAAATTGACTTTAGGAGGACTGTTTTAGGGCCTAATTCTATCACACACGTGAAGAGAGGAGGAAAGTTTTGTAGTCACATAAGACCCATAAGTGAAACAACATAATAGAGTTCTATCAGGATAAGAAGAGACTCCAAATAGGTCTCCATCTCAAGTGAAGGAGGTCCCACATATAGAGAAGGAAGGGAGTAAGTAAAAAGGCCTATCTCAAGCCCTAGATCAGCCACACCTATGAAGAAATCATGTCTGTAGTAGGGTTAAGAGAATCAACCTCTAACTTGGAGATATATACAGAAAGAAGAGCCTCAATTCTCTAGTCAAGGAAAAGGAATATTTCCAAGAGAAGGAAAGTAAGGCACCAAAGAAGTCTCTAAGGATACCTAAGGTTTCTGCAGTTGTTGGAAGAAGAGTGAAGGAAAGTGCCATCAGTTGCCAAAAAACGTGTGTAGCAAGATATCAAGGTGAAGTGCAGAAGAAGGCTTTGATTGAAGAACATAAGGGGAGGTACAAAAGAGAGAATGTGTCTTGTGCTTGGAGGATATACTAGTCAAAGGTCTAGGGTTTGAAAATTTTCAATCGAAGCTTCAATAAGAGAAATTTACAAAAGGGTTTTTCTCTCTAGGAGAGATAGGTTTTTCCCTGGTTGAGAGCCAACATCTTGTGTTCTTGTACCTTTTGTTTTGATAATTGTTTGATGAAGTAAGAGAACAAACACTAATAATAATAAGAGAATATTATGCCAATAAGAAAAATTATAAAGTACCTCACAAATAGTTATCATCGTTAGAAGAATATCATCTTAACCTAGATAACCTAGATTCTTCAACAGCCAGGAGGTGTGGCTAGTTCTTCAACTCTGCTAGCCCCAAGATCTAGGTTCTAATTTGCTAGGCTCGTGACACCTTCAAAATTAGGAACAAGTCCATCCCTATATCCAATTACTTCTTTCAACACACCCACAACGGTTGTTTCAAATTTATTTTCAATATTTTCAACCTTATGGCCAATGTTCAAGATGTCTGCTGACAAAATTACCATGGTTTTCTAAAGAAATTCCATTTCCTTACCAAGACCAACAGTTCTACATATTATACCACCATATTTTCATTGATTTTTTTCACTATTTCCCTGATTAATTTCTTGTAGGAGCTATCAACAATGTCCCCTATGTTCCCACTATGCCTATACTTCGCCATGTCAGTGCCACTTCCATTATTTGCTAAGGCCATTTCCTTGGCAATTCTCCCCTATAATAACAATATCCTCTATTGGCCAAATCTTTGAAAGGATGTCGGGAAGTACATCAGATCATGTATTGCCTGTGCAATTGCCATATCGACCATCAAGAAATGAGGCTTCTGTATCCCGTTGCCTACCTGGAGTTGACCTTGGGATTCCATCTCAATGGATTACATATTAGGCCTTCCCTCCACTAAGCATGGAAATTACTATGTTTTTGTGGTCTTCAACATGTTCTTGAAGATGGCCATTATGGTGGCCTGTAAGAAGAATATCACAGCAGGAGCCATTTATAAACTCTTCTTTGAATGAGTATGGGTACACTTTGGGATCCCACGGTCTATCATCTCAGATCAAGACAGTATGTTCCTCAATACATTTTTATCTAGTCTCTAGTCGATGTTGGACACCAAACTCAATAAATCCATAGCCTTCCATCCTCAAACTGATGGCGAGATAGAGGTTGTCAATAGGATGATCGTACACATTCTATGCATGCACAACTCAAAGCATCCACGCACATAAGATGAGAGCCTTCCCTATGTTTAGCATAGCTACAACCGGGCTCTTCACAACTCAATTGGCCACATCGCTTTTCAGGTGGGCTTGGGATTCCAACCACTATGTCCCATTGATGTGGCCATGCAATTTGCAACTAGTCACACAGATTTGGCTCATGTCCAGTCCAAAACGGATAAGGCAAATAGCTTCATTGAGAACATCCAACATATTCACTAGTAATTCCATGAAATTCTGGAGAAATCAAATGCCAAGTACAAGCAGCAACATGATCAACATCGGGTGCCACACAAGTTTTAGGTGGGTGACAAAGTCTGGTTGCATTTGCAAAAGGAACACCTTACCGAAGCCTATCGGAAACTCAAACCACTCGATATGGTCCTTACACCATTACCAAGGCTATGGGAGATAATGCATTTGAGCTCAGCATTCCCCCATTCCTTGGCTTTCACCTAATTTTCAATGTGGATTGCCTTCGACCATACTTTCCACCATTACTAGACGCATCCGACATTGCAGAATAGCTCACACCCACAGAGTTAAATTTGGATTGCATGGAAAAAGCTACAACTGATCGAATCATGGACACACAAATCAAGCACACTCGCTAGCAAAGTATCCAACTATATCGAGTTGTCAAAGCAGGCCAACTCCTTCACCAGGGCAACTGGCTCACTAGGGACTAAGTTCAGCAGAAGTTTCCTCATCTCATGGAGGAACTCAATGCAATGGGGAACATTGCTTCCTAAGGGGGGAGGAATGATCCCGGTTGATATTGGTGGCCACCCACCAAGTCTACTTGGCGTCAAGCGATAAAAAGGTGTCTTTTTAACTCCTAATTATATTCACATTAATTTTCAACCCAGGGACGACTTTTTATTTCAAAAGTGTACTCAGTTCGAGGCGGCTATTTACTCAAGAGTAATTTTTTGCAGTATAGTGCTTAAAAGTAAATGGATTCTTGAAAAGAAATCTAACTACAACAACATAAACTCAATTGCTCTGAAATCCAACTATTCACTCAACAAACATCAATCAAGGATACAGTAGCGAGAACTCATTCCTCTAAATATTGATACAATTGAAATCAAACTAGAACAAGACAATTAATCTGAGAACGAGGAAGCAGTAACCAATGTTCTCTACAGTTGACAATCTTGCTTTAAAGAAATTAAAAGGAAATAGAAATTGAATTAAAGCTGCTATTGAAAGTAAACTAGGAAAACTCTTTAAAAGCAAACTCTTTGCAATTAATCAGAAATGAACAACAAAGTAAATGGACAACAAATTGTAATTAAAGGAATCGAATAACCAACAGTCTATAATGAATATCAAAGCTTGAAATGAACAACGAAGATTTACATTTGAAATGAACATCATAACAATATACGTTGAGAAGGATAATAATCTCTGTTATGATGGAAAAGAATAGCCACATGATTCAATCTCAACTTGTGCAATAAAACAATTTCATAAAATATTATAACAGCTCGCTGCAAAAACATGAAACTGTAAGTTAATACGATTCAAAGAAATAGGAATTAAATAAAACCATCACACGATAACAATTGTAAAGGTATGATACACAACAACAGCGTACTCCACTAGAGGTTGGGCCCTTAGCCACTAGTGGATGCTGCTGGGCTACTTCAGATGAGAAGAATGAACAACAACCCTTTTATTTATTCATCATCAAAATATGAAATCATTACAACAGATGAAGCTTTGAATATTACAATGGAAATGCAACAATCTCGTTTTCATCCTATTCTATCCTATCCCATCATCATTCTTTAATTTCTAATTCTGAATCCTCAATTCTTCATCTCTATCTCTGATCTCTGTTTTCATTTAAATAGAGAGAGATCAGAGAGAAGTTACAACAGAGATAATTACAACATGATTTCTATTACAAAATTGGATTGTTTCTAACCAATTGATCAACAAGAAAATATATTTCCATCCATCTTTCAACAAGAGCAAGGTGAATTTGGCTTTGCAGCTGAGATTTGTGAAACGGCCACATAGCAAATCTAAGAAAATTGTGCTCAGAGAACCCTACGTTTCTCTCAATACAAGCTAAATTTGGGAAAACTGTTCTTTGAATGCGTTAATTTGGTATGTTCTGGAAAAAACCCATGTTCCATATTTTCTAGATTCTTCTTCATTTGCCCAAAATATCAACCGTAAATCTGTCACTTCTTATTCCAGCGAATTTCTGAGTTGGAATATTTAATGATCAAATCTTCAATCTGGAAATTGTATTGGAGGCTAAAAATGATGAATAATGTTACAACCAATTTATTAAAACAATCATTGATAAAATCATGCATAATCATCAATTTATTAGAAATAAAGGAGAATAAATAACATTTTTACATAAGAGCATAAATCATTGTAAAATAGAATTGTATGATAAATTATGATAAATGACGTGATGAAGAACGGTAGAAATGGGTGGAATAAGCATTCAAAAGTGATAATGATAATGGCATATTAACATCCCAACATACCCCCACACTCAATATATTGCATGTCCTCATGCAACAAAAATTGAATATATTGCATGTCTTCATGCAACCCAAAGACAAAACCCATGTGTTAACCAAGCAACAATTTTTTTTTTTCATCTCAGCTCATGAAATGGATAGAACAAGTGAATTCTTCCTTAATTAATGAATATTCAATTTCAGCAATCTTGATGAAGGCATAACAATGAAGTTGCAACAAAATATGATATAAGTGACAACAACCTTCATTAACCATTTTCCCAAAAACTACAAACCAGTTTTTGTTGAAATGTTGCAAGTAAATTTGTAATATATGAATGCCTCTATGATCCAAAAATCAGATTGTTTTGATGCATGGATCATGAGATATAAACAAAATGGTTGTAGGTGAAAGTGCATGATTTTCGAAATTTTATGAACCAATTTAACTTGAAATTATCTGGGTTTGTGTATTTTAATAATACGTCTGTGTTATCCAGAAATCACAAAAATTGAGTTCATAGTTCTAAAAATATGTGAAAATCAATTTCTACACTGAAATTGTATGCCTTAAATGAGAAAGAAAATAGAAAACATTCATCATGCATAACAATTCCTCCCCCTCCCTGAAAAATTAGCATGCCCGCATGCAATACTAGAAAACAATTGAGGTGGTTGCTACCTTCTTTTGAATTCTATGCCTAGTGTAAAACAACATGGAATAAGGGAGGTGTTGAGAAGGAATAAGAATAACAATGGATGATAAAGAATATTAATAATATGGTCATAAGAAATAAATGAAGGAAAGCAACAATCCCCCAAACTGGACGATGAGACACCGGTGAAAAAAAGGGAAGTGGTAAAGATGTGGAAGGAAGGATGATAAATAATGCTCAAAATGGATTTTAATTAAATTCTCCTAAATTCGTAATAAATCAGAAAATTATGCTATTTTACCTCAAGGTTTACCTCCAAAATAAAAATGTGGAATGACATATATGGACTGCCAGTTGTTGAAGTTGATGTAGGCAGAGTTGGTGCTAAAAGTGATGCAAAAGATGGAATCCAGGCAAGCACATCATGTTTGAAGAATTGTTCATATTCGCGAGTTGCTCGAGCCTCTTCTGTTAGTTGCAATAGTGTGGTCATGCTACGAATAGAGTCTCTCCCATACTTGTTCTCCTGTAAACAAATCACTATTGTGCATACAATGTTCTTGAATCCATAGTGTTATTTTTGAATAATAAGATGCATGCAAAAATTTCAATCAGAAAAACTTATGTATACATGCAAAGGGTATTATAGTAATAACTAACGATAAGATATGACTTCAATACCATAAGCAGAGTCTCTCCTGCCAGCAGGCATCCATAGCCTTGGCAGGGTTTCTTTTTAACCCATGTGAGCCAGGATTCTCAATTTATAACTAGAGAGTTTCATTGTTGTTCTACAGAAGAGATCAATGTGTTGGCATGGTAACCAGATAACCACACTGCCATTCACTAGGATGTAGTAGAAGTGATCAGGTCGGCTTGTGATGAGACCTCCTGTTCCAAGATAATTTGGCTATCCAATGGATCATAACCCTGGTGTGGTGGCCATAATGGGAATGTCACTTTGTTACAGCCTTATGAACATGGTAGGCTGGCTCGTAATGAGACCCCTTATCCTCCATCTGTGAATAAAATGTTGTTGTTATTACACATTTTTATGATAAAAAGAGGGAGGCTCAGTACTCCTTAAGAGTAGGGATGATGGAAGAAGTTGAACATGTCAATAGAAAAAAATATACCCATAATCTCATTTATTACAGACAGAGAAGATTATAACCAGGAAGGGTGGAAACAGCATGGTATTAAGATGATCAATCAGTATCATGTACAACAGAAAACAATGCAGTAAAGTAGTATTAAATGATTGTGTCCCTTTTGAAAAGAATCTATCATCAAGGATTTGTCCCGTTGAAGATCATAATGTGAATGATATTAACTCACTTCAAAAGAATCCATAATTCTTGTCCTCATAAAAGTAGTGTACTTCATACCATGAAAAGGAATCAGTAAAATGTGGTTGAGATGAACTAGGAATAATCCCATAATAGGAAGGAAGGGTTACTCTCGAAAATACTCCCCAGGTGTTGCTCCTTTGAAGGAACAACAAAAACACTCAAAAAGTGTTGTTCCTTGTAGGGAACAACAAAGGAAATGCACACCAAAAAGCAAAAATACACACGAAAAAGTGTTGTTCCCTGCAGGGAACAACGAAAAAAATGCATGTGAAAAAGTGTTGTTCTTTAAGAGGAACAAAAAATGCGAAAATGATGTTCCTTTGAAAAGGAACAACAAAATTGTGAAAGTGTTGTTCCTTTTTTGAAAAGGAACAACAAAGTGCAGAAGTGTTGTTCCTTTTAAAAATGAACAACAAAAATGTGAAAGTGCAGAAGTGTTGTTCCTTTTTAAAGGAACAACAACAATGTGAAAGTGCAGTAGTTTTGTTCCTTTAAAAGCAACAACAAAATGAACCGTGGAAAAGAAACAACAAAATGAACCATGGGAAAGGAACAACAAAATGAATCGTGAGAAAGGAATGGAAAAATGAACTGTGAGAAAGGAACAACAAAATGAAATGTGGAAAAGAAACAACAAAATGAATCATGGAAAAGGAACAGCTGGCACAAAAGGTGTTGCTCTTTTGAGAAAGGAACGGCAAAATGAAAATGTTGTCCCTTTGGTATTCAAAGAATGAATTCGCTATTCATTGTACTGATGCTGAGGATGGGTTACAGTTTGAATAAAGCAATACCTGAAACACAAAATATAAGAGAGATCAGAAAAGAAACAACATTTTATTTAAAAACAGTATGTAAATAAATAAATTAAGTTACAACAACTATGATATTATGTAAAAGAATGATCTCTTTGAAAAATGTTTTGGCAGCAAAGACATGACATGAATCTTCAAATGGAAATCAATTCTTCATTTCTTCTATTATGAATACGTTGGGTAATGAATTGGATGAAATTCCCTTGTTTCATTAAAATTTCTTTCAAGAATCACTTGTCCATAAATTGATCTTCTTTTTCTCTTAGGACCTGCAAAAAACGAGTATCTACCTGCAATAAAACATTAAATCATGGAGAAATAGAGGTGTGTGGGCTCCCCTAATCCAAGAATTATGCAAAAAAAATAACAAGTAGTTACTATGTAGAACAAGCTACGGAGAAAATAACAAAGTAAGATTTATTTGTCACCTGCGGGAGAGCAGTGGCCAATCATGTTAACCTGCAGTGTTTTAATCACAACTTATTTTTTTTTCGTCCAAATTGAGTGATTCCAAAGCTATATGAGAGCTAATTAAAAGGTTTATCTCCAATAGAAATAGGTTTTAAAAATTCACTGATATGATATGTCAATTTTAGTCAGAGTCATTTTCGATTACCCCACTTAGAACAACAATGAATGTTTTAAGTATATATTCTTCGTTTGATGTCAGATTCAAATGATTCAAATTGGAAATAAAATTATATTTATTTATTTATCTCCATAGAAACAATTTTTTAAGACAAGAATAATTGATAGGTCAAATACTCTAAGGAACAACCGGAAAGACATAGTTTTAAGGGTGCTGATTTACGATAGACAGTCAGTATTTTGATCATAACTTCCCCATACGATATAGAAAATGAGTGATTATAATTGCATTGTAAACTATATTCATAGGGGAATATACCATAGTAACAAGTTTTAAAAATTCAGACATTTAGGCCTCCAAAAACTGACTGTCCCAACTTTGTTCCTGAGTTGCCTGCTAGACACCCTGTCAATGTTTTGTTTCTAACGTTTTCGTTTCAAATTGAAATTGAGTGATTCAAATTGGGTTGGAAAGTAGAAATAAAGGGCTAATTAGGGTATAAATATGTTTTAAAAATATTTCCTTTTGGTCCCTCAAAACATGATTGTCCCGACTGTTTTTCCAGAAAGTTCATCAAGCCCGCAAGCCAAAAAAATGATATTCCAACATTTTTTCAAATTGGTGATAAAAATGAAAATGAGTGTTTTTAGAACTATAATTTATATCATAAATCATCTACATACATGAATGAATTGAAACATTTATCACCAATGTTGATTCCGATAACGTGTTGCAACAAAACAATTAACTAATTTTACAAAAAAAAAAAGTGTTTGTTTTATTTCTTTATTTATTTTATTTTCTCCACTATACTACTCTTCTTTGAGAATCCCATATGTTTATGTATAAGAGTATTTCCAGTGGAACCATTTTAGAAATAAGGCATCTAGTATGTACATACCCAAATTTAAAAAATACAAGTTGATAAAAATTAGGGTATGAGAAGACATCTTCCCTTTAAAAAAATGGTGTCAAAAATTGTTGAAGTATGGAGTGATGTTACAAACAAGTGATGGAGTGAAACCAATGTTCAATATATTATTTACTTTCTTGATTTCTCATAGCCATCATACCATGAATTTCTTGAGCTTTTAAAATGGCTTGTTGATGCAAACTAAAAGAAACCTCATTTTTTCCCATAACTTCTACAATTTTTGAATTTGAAACATTTTGAATCTCATTGTAAATTTTTTCTAACGGCGCATGTGAGATAGAATGGGTGGGAAGGATGGGTAAATTTTGCAGTTCAACATTGTAAGCATGTTGTACTGGTTTATTGTGGTGAGGGTGTGGAATTAGTTGAGCAAGAAATTCAAAAGTAGAAATGTGAGCCATTTCTTACCATAATAGAAGATGTTCTTCATGTGTTTCTTCGAAGCTCCTTCTTCAAATGTTCCTGTCAATTAGCTAGTGAAATGAGTGGTTCTTACATCAGCATTTGAGTGAAATCATGTGATTCATTTTTCAAAATTACTATTTTTTCCCTAGTCATTCACACAGAAATTCAAACATTTATTTATACTTGAAGAAATTTTTTTAACAATTCTGCTAGAAAGTGGGTGGGGGAGTAGGGCTTCTACATGCTCCGTACATAGGTTCTTACCTTCCGTTTTTAATGCCCAATTATTTCCTAGTAGGCACTCATCAGATGCACACTACTCCTTAGAAATGGCTACACTCTCCCCGGAAACAACGCCAAAATGTCGAGCGATAAAAAGGTGTCCTTTTAACTCCTAGTTATCTTCACATTAATTGTCAACCCAGGGATGACTTTTTATTTCAAGAGTGTACTCAGTCTGAGGTGGCTATTTACTCAAGAGTAATGTTTTGCAGTATAGTTCTTAAAAGTAAATGGATGTTCAAAAAGAAATCTAACTACAACAACATAAACTCAATTGCTCTAAAATCCAACTATTCACTCAGCAAACATCAATTAAGGATACATTAGCGATAACTCATTCCTCTAGAGATGGATACAATTGAAATCAAAATAGAACAAGACAATCAATCTAAGAATGAGGAAGCAGTAACCAATGTTCTCTACAGTTCACAGTCCTGCTTTAAACCAATTAAAAGGAAATAGAAATTGAACTAAAGCTGCTATTGAAAGTAAACTAGGAAAACTCTTTAAAAGTAAACTCTTTGCAATTAATTAGAAATGAATAGCAAAGTAAATGGACAACAAACTGTAATTAAAGGAATCGAATAACCAACAGTCTATAATGAATATCAAAGTTTGAAATGAATAGCGAAGCTTTACATTTGAAATGAATAGCATAACTATATACGTTGAGAAGGATAATAATCTCTATTATGATGGAAAATAATAGCCACACGATTCAATCTCAACTTGTGCAATAAAACAATTTCATAAAATATTATAACAGCTCGTTGCAAAAACATGAAACTGTAAGGCAATATGATTCAAAGAAATAGGAATAAAATCAAACCATCACACGATAGCAATTGTAAAGGTATGATACACAACAACAGCATACTCCACCAGAGGCTGGGCCCTTAGTCGCCAGTGGATTCTGCTGGGCTACTTCAGATGAGAAGAATGAACAACAACCCTTTTATTTATTCATCATCAAACTATGAAATCATTACAATAGATGAAGCTTTGAAGATTACAATGGTAATGAAACAATCTCCTTTTCCTCCTATTCTATCCTATCCCATCATCATTGTTGAATTTCCAATTTTGAATCCTCAATTCTCCATTTCTATCTCTGATCTCTGTTTTCATTTAAATAGAGAGAGATCAGAGAGCAGTTACAATAGAGATAATTACAACATGATTTCTATTACAAAATTGGATTGTTTCTAACTAATTGATCAACAAGAAAATATATTTTCATCCATATTTCAACAAGAGCGAGGCGAATTTGGCTTTGCAGTTGAAATTTGAGAAACGACCACATAGCAAATCTGAGAAAATCATGCTCACAGAGCCCTATGTTTCTCTCAATACAAGTTGAATTTGGGAAAACAATTAGTCACTAAAGTTAATTTGGTCCGCTTTGGACAAAACCCATGTTCCGGATTTTCCATATTCTTCTTCATTTGCCCAGAATATCAACCGCAAAACTGTCACTTCTTATTCCAACGAATTTTTGAGTTGGAATATTTAATGATCAAATATTCAATCTGGAAATTGTATTGGAGGCTAAAAATGGTGAATAATGTTACAACCAATTCATTAAAACTATCATTGATAAAATCATGCATAATCATCAATTTATTAGAAATAAAGGAGAATAAATAATATTTTTACATAAGAGCATAAAACATTGTAAAATAGAATTATATGATAAATTATGATAAATGACGTGATGAAGAACGGTAGAAATGGGTGGAGTAAGTGTTCAAAAGTGATAATAATAATGACATATTAACGACCCAACACTTGGACCCCCACCATTGCTTCTTTCAACTTTTCAGTTTCCTTAATTGTGTCACAGTTTACTATTTTTAGCAGGTTTTCGGGTCCTGAACTTCTGGAGCCATTTTGAGGCCCTAAACGACGTTTTTTGGGAAAACTAGGAGCAACATGGGTCCATGGATGAATGTTGCTCTTCCAAAATTTGTAGTTCCTGAATAGATCTTTCTAACAAGATATTGTGTGTGTCAAATGGAGATCGTATGCCAAAGTTACGACCCTGGGAAGTTGATGTACCAATTTACCCAAACGAGGCCCATAATTTGGCATTTCATCTTCTAGGGTTAGGTTTTTGGATGTTTAGGGTTTTCCATTATTTCTCAACAATAAATAGGCCTTTGAGCCTCATTGTAACATAGTTCAGAGACATGTAGCTACCACATCTCTTCTCAGAAATAAACTACCATCGCCCTAGCTAGTTTATTTCCATTTTTGTTTATAAGAATATTTCAATATTTTACATTAATGAAATGAGGTATTATTTCCGCTACATCTGTGTATATGGTTATCTTTGTATTTCGTTGCGTTTCTATTTAAATCTAGATCAAAAGTAACCTCCACAAGGCCCATCATGATAGGTTAGAAGGATGTCAAAGACTTCATCCTCCCTGACACACCTTCTCAAGATTTGATTTGTGCCAAGTTTGAAGAGGATGCCCCCAATCCAAGTGAAGGGGGCGCTCTTCCACACTATCTTGCTCTTCTCTTTGGAGGACAAGTTTGGTGGGAACTGTGTCGATACCAAATAGTTTGCTATATCAGCAAACCATGGAGAGAGAACTGAAATAGCAAATAAGTGCTCATACGATAACTAGTCATCAAACATTCCTTCTTCACTTGCAGGAAAATTTAACCTGGACAAAAAGTCCGCAACAACATTTTCCTTACCGAGCTTATCAACAATAGTTAGATCAAACTGCTGTAATAAAAGTAACAATCTTATAATCCAAGCATTCACATCTGTTTTATTCATTAACTATTTGATTGCAACATGGTCAGTATGCACAAATGTTTGATAGACTGTAATATAATGCCTAAATTTGTTCAATGAATGCACAACAACCAGGATTTATTTTTCGGTCACTGTGTAATTTAGTTCAACCTTTGACAAATTCTTACTGATAAAGTAAATAACATAAGGCAATTTTTCATCTATCTAACCTAGGGCTACTCCTATGGCTTTATGTGAGGCATCAACATGAATATGAAATGGGAGGGCCCAATTTGGGACTCGGAGAATCGGTTCAGTGTTAACTTGTCCTTTAGGGTGTCTAAGGCCTCTTGGTAGCTTTTCGACCATATAAACACAGAGTCCTTGGCCAACAAAACAAATAAAGGAGAGTCCAACTTGCTGATGTCTGTTATGAACCTTTGGTAGTATCCAGATAACCCTAGGAAACTTCTGACATCTCTCTGCTTTTGAGGAGGTGGGACCCTTTGGATGATATCTATTTTGTGTGGGTCCACCTACAGTCCTTGATGAGATAGTGAATGACCTAGCATGGTCCTTGCAGTCATCAAGAATTCACATTTTTCAGGACTAAGAGACAGGTTTATTGCAATGCATTTGTGCAGTACTTTGCTTAGGTTGGACAAAGCCTCTTGAAAATCATAACCATAAGGTGTAAAATAATCCATATAAATTTCCACCACATCTCTGGAAAGTGGCAGGAGCATTGCATATGCCAAAAGGAAGGACCCTATAGGAAAAATACCCCAAGGACAAGTCAAGGTGGTTTTATCCTAGTCTTTCAAGTTAATCTAGATTTGGTTGTACCCGCTGAATCCATTTAGGAAAGAGAAAAAAAATTTCCCTGCCAGGCCATCTAGCACTTGGTCAATGAAGGGTAGAGGGAAATGGTCCTTCTTTGTGGCTTTGTTCAACTCCTTGTAATAAACACAAATTCTCCACTTACCATTTTTCTTGGGAACTAATACCAAAGGAGAGACCCACTCACTATTGTAGATAGGGTAAATGAATCCTGCATCTAGTAGTTTTTGCAGTTATTCTTTGACTATATATTTAAGAGTTGGATTCATCCTTCTTTGGGGTTTCCAGACTGGCTTGCAATCCTCTTTGATGTATATGTGGTGAGTACATACTAAGGGGTGTACTTCCTTCATTTCTTTGTAACTCCAAGCGAAGTCTTCTAGATTTTCCTTTAGCATGTTGCATAACTTCTTTTCTTGGAGAGCAGAAAGAGATGGATTGATTTTCAAGGTTCTCTCAAGGTCGAATTCTATGGTTTTGACACAGAGGGGGGTTGGAAGCAGCCAAGCATAGTTCAATTGGATGATTGTTCTAGGTTTCCTTTACATCTTCTATGGGAAATGTATTGGGAGTTGGACTTTGGAGTAGGTGTTCAATCAAATCACCCTCTTCCTATCGTCCTCCTCCCATGGTTGTTTCTGTTGAAATGTGGCAACAAGAATATTCCAATTTTAATTTGTCCTTGAATTGTTTGTAGTGAACCAGTGTGTACTTACCACATTTGAGGGGTGTACTAGATTTGTGCTATACGGTGAACCAGCTGAGTCAAGCTATGATTCAACCTACCAAGCTATTTTGGAAGGTAGCTAAGCATGTTTTGAGATACCTCAGAGGCACATCTCAATATGGATTATGGTACAGATGGATAGAGGGAGTGAAGCTACAGGGCTTCACCAATGCAAATTGGGCAGAGAGTCCATCAGATCGGAAGAACACATCAGGAGGAATTTTCAACCCTGGTTCAGCTACACTTTCTTGGTACAACAGGAAACAGAGGCTAGTTGCACTCAACTGAGCAGAGGATGAATACATGGCTGCAATTCAGGCAGCATGTGAGGCCATTTGGATGTGGAAAATTCTAGTTGGTTTGTTTGATCAGAGGATGGATCCAACTATGATTTATTGTGATAATCATAGTTGTATCAAACTCTCTGAGGATCCAATATTTCATGACAGGTCCAAGCACATCGACATTCAGTATCATCATCTCAGAGGCTGTGTGTTGGGAGGATCATGTTGTTGCAGTATATTTCGACCGAGGAGCAAGATGTGGACATTTTGACTAAGGAATTGTCAAAGTGTAAATTCGAGTTCCATAGAGATAGGAACAGGGTGGAAGATAATCCCTTTATTGTTGAGAGGGAGTGTTGAAATGTGGCAACAAGAATATTCCAATTTTAATTCGTCCTTGAATTAAAATTCGAATTTAGTCTCACTAACTATTTGAAAAATAATTAATTAATTCATCTTGGATTAATTAGTTGGAGAAATTCAAACATGAAGTCTTTGTGAAGTCATGCAACAACTATCCCTTTGATTGAGTAAGTTATCCCTTAATTAAGAATATAAGGATGAGTCATATTTGAGTTGTAATTGGTTAGCTCAGTTAACTGAGTTAAGTCCAGTTAGATTAGTTCCAAATAGTTTGTTGAGCTAATTGTTGGCTCAGTTAGTCAATGCATGCATGCATGAAACTAATGTGCTCCAGATAACTAAATATTCTCTCATAAATAACTCATGCATGTCAGTACAGACAAAGACCCAGTTGAGATTAAAGGCAAGGAGAGTGTACTATCAGTTACAAGAATTTTCCTATAAGAAAATATCTTGCATGCAGAAGGAATTCATTCCTTGATATTTGCGCAGTTTTATAGTGAGTGAGAGCAATGAGTGAGAGCAGTGTCACTCAAGGTTACAACTAGAGCACCCAAGGAAAACTGCGCAAGGAAATAGGAGGCTTGGAGGGTAGAGGAGAAAGCATATGAGCAGTCTATTCTGTCTATGAGTAGCAGTGAGGGATTGTACTGAGAGCTGGATAGATGTGAGAGCTAAAGCTATGTGTAATCTTGAGATATTTCCACTTGTATGACAATACACATAGTGGGGTTTTTAGCTAAGGTTTTCCTCAAAGTATTATTCTATGTTTCATGTGTATGATTTCTTCTTCTCTATTATATGTGTTCTGATTGATCTTGCTCAAATTGATTAAGCTTTCGCAAAGATTGATTGTAGAAGTAGATATAGTATTTTGCTTTAGTTATATTGCATTATTAGGTGATCTACAGTGAAAATTTCTACAGTTTCTAAAGTATAAAGTTGGGCAGAATAAACTTCATCTTCTTCCTCCTCCTCCAACCTTAAAGGTAAATCATGCTATAGAGATGGTTGAGTAGTAGGGTATAGGACTAACTGCTTGGACATATGCCCATTCTTGATGGTCATATTCCTAGCTCTGCAGCTAATGCAAGCAGCAGCAGCGACCAACCATGGTCTTCCAAGGATGAGAGGGTAACTTGTAAGCTTAGCCTTAGGCTAGAGAACTAGGAAATCTGCAAGGAACTCCCAAGAGTCAGTGGAGACCATCACATCCTCCATAATCCCCTCAAGGGTTACTGTGGAGTGGTTTGCAAGTTGCAAAACTGTTGTGGTCTTCCTTAATGAACCTTGGAGGTTGTGGTTGAGCATGGTGTCTTTGGTCATCACATTAATAGCAGCCCCAAGATCGATCAAATTGTGTGGGACAATGGTGCTAGTGATGTGCACATCTACTACAGGGCTTCTAGGGTCCAAATATTTTAGATAGGTTACCTGCCCCAGCATCAATTCAGATAGTTGTACAATGACATTAATGGTAGGGGCATCCCTTCTTCGCCTCCCTGGATGCTTGAAGCACTTCTCCTTAATCAACTTATTGTAAACAGGAACATCTTTTATTGCTTGGAGAAGTGGAATCTTTACACAGATTTTTCAATTCTCCCAGAAGTTCAATCTCTTTTTGGGTAGGCTGGAGTGGCTGGGTTAATCTCTGAGGAAAGGGTGCATTCACTTTAAGAATGCTTTTCTATCTTTCTTCCTCAACCTCCCTAGGTGGAGGTGGAGGTCGGTTATTTGGGAGAACTTTCCCAGATATTAGGTTAAGCTCATATATTTCCATAGCATAAGATGGATATGATGTCTCTCCATTGTATACTTGTTGAGCATGTTTGTTGTTAGGGTTCAGATTTGGCTGAGTGGGTATTTATGGTTGCTTGGGTGGAGCATAATGTAGTAGCTATGGTTGGGTAGGTGGTGGAGGTAATAAAGATGGAGCATTGTTGTATGGGACCTCCACCCCTGGGGCGGTGCATTCCACTAAGGTTGTGGTGGAACATATGGTTGAAATGACTGGCTAGATGGTTGGGAGTGATACTGAGATGCAAAGGACCAAGGAGGGGGTGTAGACTAGGAAGGATGAGTAGGGGGTCCCCAAGAAGGTATGGTTGTGGTTTGGTTGGGGTTGTAATGTGCATGGGACGACCTTTGCATGCCCTGCTAGTATGGTCTAGGCCCATGAGGTCTCCTTTGGTTTATGTAGCAAAGCTACTCAATGACCCCTTCAGCTCCTTGATATACAACTATGAGTGCAGGCAAAGAAGGGCACTTGCCTGTGGAGTAGTTTTCTTCACAAACTAAGAAAATTTCAATAGAATTCAATGGACATTCATTCCTAGGATGCCTCCTGGTGCATCTAGGACATAAAATGGCCAAGGCTCTTTCTTCTTCCTCTTTCTTTCTCTTAATGTGCATAGTGTCCATTTGCAAGGCAAGGGTTTGTAGCATCTCACTTTTGAAATCTTCCAGCATGTTTCCAATTTCACCCTTGTTGGATGAGTTGGAAGAGGATGTATTGACCGTAGGTTGAGTACCCCTACCCTTTTTCTTAGCTGCCCTAGAATGGTTTCTAAAGACAACCTTCATATCCTCATAGGGTAATTGGTAGATATCTTCTCCCGCTAATAAGTGTAGGGTATTCAGAAGATCTTCCCTTACTCCCCTAAGCATGACTAGCTTTAGTGACTCACGGTCAAGTGTGCACCTAGCCCTTTTGTAACTAAGCTGGAATCTTTCTTTGGTATCCTCTAGGGATTCATCATTGCCTATGGTCATCCTAAAAATTTCCTCTTTAGTGCCCTTTGACCAACAATAGTCTCGATATTTGTTTTCAAAGGCTTGCTGCATCTAAGCCCTAGTTGTGATGCTATCCCTAGGTAAACCCATGAACTGGCACAATGTTGCATCCTTAAGGGTAGATGGAAATAGTTTTAACTTTTGCTCATCATCTGTATAGTCATAGGTTCAACATAGAACACCAAACTCAAACAAGAAAGTGTCGGGGTCTTTTCTGGTCAAGCCATGGAAATGAGGTAGAGCAGAGGGGCTTATATTTTTCATCTTAGTGTCCCCATTGGTTTCCCTGATGGGGAAGGCACCCTCAACTCTCTCTCTATTCCCTCTGTCATTTCTGTTTTTAGGCATTGGATCAATAGGAATGGGTTCTTCTTCTTCCTCTTCCCCTGTAGATTCTTCAAGTATGTTAATTTGCTCACCTAAGGGTTCCTTCAATTCACAACCACCAAAGAAGAGGGAAGGTTGGTTGTTTTATTGCAGTGGGGATATTTGGCAAAAATTTCCCTGAGTTATCCCTATTCCTAAAAGGCATGAAACGAAATGTTTTTGGTTTGGTTTTGTGTTTTTTTTCAAACATGGAAAGTACTTTGCAGAATTGAAATTGCTTATTGAATGAAAACTACTGAGTATATGAAAAGGCTACTTAATGAATTGAAATATTCCTTACAAAAGGGAAAGGAAAACAGAAAATTGAAAATGGGAAAAAAGGAAACAGCTAAATTACTTTTGCATAAATAAACTAATGGTAGAATAGCGGAGACAAGAAATAGAAGAAAAGAAAGTAGTAATCACATTTTACTCAGACACCTCCCTGGCAATGTGTTGGGTCCCTATAATACTAGTGATTACCCCATTAATATTTTAGTTATACCCCTTATTAATATTTGTGTGCCCCTATTGTCCCCATATTGTTATTACTGTGCCCCATAGAATCCCTCTATTCTTATTTTTGTGGCTTTATATTA
>APFE031223572.1:60717-111089 GCA_000404065.3 Pinus taeda
AAGAGAAAATTCTAAGGTTTAGGCAGTGGAACATCACATCGAACATCAACAACAAGTCCTCCAACTCTTAAAGGATAATCTCGTGTTGGCACATAATAGAATGAAACAACAGGTAGATCAACATCGCAGCGAAAGAAGTTTTGATGTAGGTGATTAAGTATTCCTACGGCTACAACCATATAAGCAAATTTCCCTCAAGCAAGCTAAGAAGGATAATAAATTATCACCAAAGTATTATGGTCCATACAAGGTGTTGCAAAAGATTGGTACTATGGCATACAAATTGGAGCTTCCTACAGCTTCTTGATTGCACCCAGTTTTCCATGTTTCATGTTTAAAGAAGGTTATAGATGATAAGCTCCCAGTTCAAACTATATTGCCAGAACTTGACGAGGAAGGAAAAAATATATTGGAACCAGAAGCAGTGCCAGAAACAAGAACTTGACAGCTATGAAATCGATCAATTTCAGAGTATCTTATCAAGTGGAAGTACTTATTCGCTGAAGATTCCACATGGGAGGATGAAAATTTTATAAAGAAGTATCCAGAACTACTCAAGCGTTGAGGACAACACTTTTTTGAAGGAGAGGGGCATGTTGGGTCCCTATAATACTAGTGATTACCCCAGTACTATTGTAGTTATACCCCTTATTAATATTGGTGTGCTCCTATTGTCCGCATATTGTTACTACTGTGCCCCATAGAATCCATCTATTCTTATTTTTGTGGATTTATATTATTATTGTTAGGTCGGCTCGGTTATATTATGACTCCTTAGACTCCTATATATAGAAAGGAGGTTTTTTCATTTGAACCATCCAAGAATTGTTCATTTATGTAATGTAAAGGAGGTTGCCTCCTTGAAGAGGCTGAATTCTAAGGCATTGATCTATCTTTTTCTTGAGCTGGTTACATAACACAATGGTGCCAAAAAGTGATGAGCGCCAGTATTGCAGCAAGAATGCTACAACTCTTGGGCTACCAATCTTACTTTATCAACCCAAGTTTCTTACAAACTTGGAGGTGATTGTGCTGTATACACAAGTAAAAGTGATGGTTTTTCCTGTTGTCATTGTTCAACTAGTGAGAGACCACTAGGGTTTTCAAGCCAGATTTCTATGGATTCAGGAGAAGCTTGACTTCTTGATGGAATAAAGGTAAATCTACTCTAAGAGGGAGCTACTCTACTGCAATAAGGGAGAATAATGAAATTCAATGCTAAATCACACAATTTCCTAATTAACTGCTAAGAAACTATGCTTTGTAGAAATTCTAAATCAACATGAACAAAATTATACTATCTAAGTTATAGAAGTAATAAGAAACAAACATCACTAATGTGCATGTAAAGAGACTGGACTGAATCTATTTTTTCCTTTTTCTCTTTTCATGGAACATCAAGTATGCAAACTAATTTCTTCTGGTGATGTGGCAGGTGAATTAAGGATGTTTGAGGATGGCTGGAAGAGATAGGATATGGTTGGATGGTGTGGGGGATTCTTGGGAGGCTTTTGGTGACTTCCTAGAGGTTTTCCCTCAATAATTCGGCCTCAAAATAGGATATTTTAGGAAAACCTACAAGATATACTAGAAACCTATAGGATTCCCTGTAAACCTACAGGATACAGCCGAGAGCAAAATGTGAGGTGTTGGAGGTGATGGAAGGCTTAGGAAAGGTGGTTGATGGGTGTAATAGAGTGGGAGAAGGTCTAGGATCACTCAGAAGAGAACAACAAATATAGGAGATGGTTGGATTCGCTCAATGTGCTTGGAAGAATTTCTATGAAAAATGATGAAAACTAGTGGAGGTGATGGTGAAAAAAAGGGATGGCTAAGGTGGATGGAGTGGAAGGTGGCTACTAGCTATGAAGTCTTTGTCTCCTCCTAAAGCACCTGCTCTACATAAAACATGTATAGTTTCCAGAAAGCTATGTAAACAAGAAACATTCTCATAAACTAGAAAAATGGAATTAATGCACTAACTAACTACAATATGCATGAGGAAAGTTGCTGAAAGGAATGAAAGCATGGATGAGATATACTAAAAAAATGAAGATGAAAAATATGACAATGGATTCCTACTTTGAAAAACTGACCAAATACTAATTTAAAGACAACAAACTCCAAATATTATAAAAGAAATAGAAATCTGTGTTTTGCGGGCTGCTTAAGGGTCCCTTCCTCAAGTCATGATCCTAGAGGGAGGAAGTGAGGTTGAGACACATGTTTACAACCTTTTGATGCTCCCTTTATCCCTACTAACTTTGTACTGGAGTAAGGCACAAATGGAAGCGAACTAATAAACAACCAATCCAATCTACACTACTTGCAATGGAAATTCATCTAAAAGCAAATTAACAATGAAGCTATGAAACTACACTAAACATACATATACAATAAAGAGGAGACTTGGTTGCTAGTGTTGGGCCCTAACCCAAGAGCTTCAACCCTCTGAGTTAGCTCATTGTTGGCTCAAAAAAAAACTCATTCTTATTACCAAAACAAAAAATTACATCAATAAAACTTTCTCAAGTCTTGACCTCGAAAATAGCTTAGAGTTTTACAACAAAAATTTGAATCCTAACGGGGCTCTAGGCCTCTCTACTTATACAACTGAAGTCCCCAAGGACTTCCTTAAAATTAGGGAAGCTCGGGTCTCGAAATCGAGATAAAATAGCTCTTTGTCTCTCACTTGCTTGGTTGCCTTCTAATCCTCATGGCTTGGCTACTTGCACTCCGAGTTGGTGTGATGGATGGAGGAATATTCAAATGGGGGATAAGTAAATGAGGAGGATTTACCTCCTACAATCCCTCTCCCTTGTCCCATTCAAGGTTTAACCATAGTATTTGAAAAAATTCCTTGATTTTGTCCGTCAATCTTGCATTCAATGCATATTAGTCCACTAGGCATAATATCCAACTCTAACTCATCTCATAAACAAAATATAATAAAAAGCATGTAATAAGTTGTGAAAAAAGTGGGTTTGACTAAGCTAGGAGGTGAATTAAGGCCCATATAATTACCCAATGATGAGGCTCATTAGGCTTATGAATGTAGGGGAAACATTTCAGAGAGCGATGGACATTTATTTTGTAGATGAAAATGATAGATTTATTGTGTTATATCTGGATGACATCACTGTGTTTTCTAAAATTGATGAAGATCACTTGTTTCATTTGAAAAATGCCTTTGAGAAATGTAGAAAATTTGGTATTTCCTTGAATCCTAAAAAGTCTCATTTTTTTCTAGAAGAAAGTAAACTGCTAGGTCGTATAATTTCCAAATATGGTATCAAAATTGACCCAAGTAGAATTGATGCTATCATGCAAATTGATCCCCCAAGAAAAAAAAAGGATGTACAATCTTTCATTGGTAGAATTAATTTTCTGAGGATGTTTATCCCAAATTTAGCTGAAATTTTAAGAGCTATAACCAACATGTTGAGAAAGGACAATGAAAAAATGGAATGCTAAAGAAAAAGTGTTATTCAATGGCGTTAAGTCAAGATTGACTCATGCTCCTGTTTTAGCCAGTCTTGATTGCACTAAGGATTTCATTATTTTTTCCTTTACTTCAGATCATACAATTGCAAAAATACAAATGTAGAAAAACAAGGAGGGATATGAGCAGTCTATAGTTTTTTTCAGTAGGGGTTAAGAGATGATTATTTGAAATTTAATATTATGGAAAATAAATCCTTTTCCTTGGTAAAATCCTTGAAATATTTCAGACTGTATATTTCTCATTCTCATATAATTGCTTTTGTTTCCAATGCAATAGTAAAGGACATCGTTACTCAAAATGATCCAGAAGGAAAGAGAAGTAAGTGGACAATTTTTATTTTAGAATATGATATTGAGATTAAACCCACAAAGATTATTAAGCATCAGGGATTGGCCAAATTGATGGCTGAATCAAATTTTCATGCATTGGATCTCAATTTTATTGTTGATCTAGATGGTGAAGAAGAGCATGTCCAATAGGTATCAGAAATATTTGTTACTTCCCCCTAGTATACATACATTCTTTTTTGTTTTGTAACATTTACAAGCTCCACCAGGTATGACCAAAACTAAAGAAAGATATATTAAATTAAAGGCTATCAAATTCTTCATTTTGGATCAAAATTTATATTGGGAGGATGTTGGAGGGATTTTATTGAATTGTTTATTAGAGGATGAAGTTAATAAGATGATGGAAGAGTTTCATAAAGGTGACTGTGGAGGAAATATTTTATGGAAGACTACAACAAATAAAATATTGAGAGACGGTTTCCATTGGCTTAATGTATTTGCTGACGTCCAAAAAAGGATTTCTACTTGTGATCAGTGTCAAATTTTTGAAGGAAAGAAGAAAATTTTACCTTTGCCTTTGAAGCCTATTTCAGTAGAAGTACTTTTTCAATAGTGGGGTTTGGATTTTATTGAGAAGATTCATCCAAGTTTTTCGGCCAACACAAATGGATTATGAAAAGCACATATTACTTCACCAAATGGATAGAAGCAGTTCCAACTAGGTGGGCCACAAAATCAATAATTATCCAATTCATAGAAAGTAGTATTCTTTCTAGATTTGGTTGTCCTCAAAAAATCATCACTGATAATCTTGTTGAATTTAAATTTAAAAATATGGTTGGTTTCTGCAATAAATATCATATATTGCTACAATATTCTACTGCCTATTATACTCAAGGAAATGGGCTAGAAGAATCTTCTAAGAAGAACTTGGTCAATATAATAAAGAAGTTGTTCTAGGAGAATAAAAAGCCTTACCACAAAAATTTGATAAATACTCCATGAGCTGATAGGGTAATCACTAAGAAATCAATTGGAATGTCACCTTTCCAATTGGTTTATGGAGTTGATGCAGTTTTTGCTACCTCCCTAAGAATTTCAGTATTGAAATTATTGCAGAAATTAGAGGTAAAAAAAAATCATGTGCAGAGAAGAATAAATCACATGGTACAATTGCAACAGATTAGAGAAGAAGTTTACAATAACACAAAAGTATTGCAGGAGACAATCAAAAGGACTCATGATATAATATTGAAAGTTGATGATTTTCAGCTTGATGACCTTGTGTTAAAATGGGATGCCAAAAATGAGGAAAAGGGAACGCATGGAAAATTTGATAGTTTGTTGAAGGGGCCTTACAAGATTGAATCTTTTCATGGGACCAATGCATTTCTGTTAAAATATCTAACGGGAGAATCACTTGCTGGTGTGCCTATCAATGGAAGAGTACTCAAACATTACTTAACCTAAATTCAGATCGTTTAAAACAACATCATTATATATACTTTTAGTATTTTGCTGTTCCAAGTACTATAGGTGTGGGTGGCTGTATTAAGAAATTGAAGCCCAGAGTGAAGGCCCCAAGTTTCAAATGAATTGTTACCATATATAATGAATTTTTAGTTAATCACGTCAATTCAGTTGATTGAAGGTCAAATAAATGCCTAATGGATAAGGCTACTAGTCTACGATGTTATTGCCACCTCACAAGGAGGATGCCATCCCCATTGTAGCCATTGTTAGGGTCCTATAAATATAGTGATCAAGGTATGGTTATTTAGCTATTTATCCCAATGGGATCTTGTAAATTATTTTTCATTTTAAGTTGTTTAGTTTTTTAAAAGAAAATAAAAATAAATAAAATAGAAAAAAAAGAAAGAAAAAGAAATTAAAAAAATGGGAAGAAAGAAAAATATATAAAATAAAAATAAAAGTAAATCCTCAAAGGGGTGCACCATTTTAGATGCCACCATTAGTTTCATTATGTTAAGTTTTTATTAATTATCAATAAAATATGTTTAAAATGTCTGAAATAAGAGTGGATGTGACTTTTTTTCACTTTCAATAAAGTGTTTCCACCTTTCAAAGGATGAGATCATCCCCGCCCGGATCAATGATGGGGGACGATGTTCAAGCCAACCCCTAAGATTTTGGGACTTAATTGCGGGGGTGGGAGGGGGGGGGGGTCTGAAATGTGGTTTACAAGAAATTGTCGAAGGAGACGTGGCAACTCCATAGCCTTTTGGGGGGCCTACCCTATTTTACCACTTATTGCCTCTACCCTTCCTAAAAACCATTCTCTAGTATCACCCCTGCCCACTTTCTCCCACTCTGTCCATAGCGCACCACCCATCATCCTCCCAACCATCCATGTCACCCAACCATACAAATCATCCAACCATCCACATCACCCAACTATCCATGGCACCTAACTATTGCTTAATAAATTCTCCTGCCAACAGTCATATAGACGTTGGTCATTAAATTTCTCTTAGCAATGCATAATTTCATTAATAACCATGCTCCAAAATGGTAATATTTCCATTAATCACCCCTATTTCTCTCTTTAAAAATCCTGTATCACCCTGCATTGTCTCCTTTCACCATTTGTTTGATCCATGCAAGTTAACGCCAAAGGTTTCCAATTCCACCAACGCTCTCTAGAGTAACATTCCTCTCCTGCAACCAGTCAATTGCAACCTAGTAATATTATTTTCTCGAGCTTCCATTATAGTTAATTATGTCTTCTCATAAAGGAAAAGTAAAAATCATTATCGAGAGTCATGGTTTTCCTCCCGTCCATAATTTAGATGAGTTCCCTTTGGTCAACAACCAGTACAAAATAACAGAAACCTAATGTGAGCTCAATTTATATGAACTTCATTGGGAAAATCAAAAGTATTTAGACAATAGTGATGAATTGGGTATCTAGGAATCATTCTTGTCTGAATTTACTTTTTCCCAGAATCATGTTTTTTAGGAATTTTTTACCTGGTGTCATCTTAGGTATCTTTCTAGATAGCAAATTATGATAGCCTAAAATAATGAAATTATATTCAAAATTGCATTAGAATACATCTATCAAGATCTTTAGGTTAATCCCCAAGCTCCTTTACATCATTTTTCTACTAATTAACTCATGGAAATATACCCAAAACTCACCTTCTCTAGATGATCCCACATATGTGAATCTTTTGTATCTGAGAATTCTAAATTCCCCTAACATAATCCCCCATACTGATATGCTTCCATTTTCCCTAGGATGTCAACACAGGTTATTTCTATGGTTACTTTCTTATTACATTATCCCACAAATCAATGGGTATATGAGGCAGTGTTAGTATTTTTGTCATTATTTTCAATTGGTCAGAAGCCATTAGTTATCTTTATCTACAGTCAATGCCTATCAAGTGTTATCCATGATTAGTTTATGAAATTTAAAGTTGAAGGTGCATTTAGACACTAGTCAATCCTAGTATACTTGATGTTGTTCTATCAAGCATATTGTAACACCCCCTCCCAAGTCTACCTAGAGGTACCATGCCAACTGGGGTAAACATGAGGAGAGATTCCATTACTATTAGATTCAACCTCCTATGTCACCTTAAGAAAGTCACTAGTAGAAAATGATGAAATTAGTGACTAGGTGATTGAAAAAGTTAGTCATTGTAGCTTTTCCAAGTGAAATACTACCAGAAATGAGCAATATTAAGTGATTAACTAAAAATGACTAGCATAAATGATTAATTTAGTCTCAAATTAAAATATGCGACTAGCTAATAAGTAATAAAACTAAAAATGACTAATGTGAATGCCTAATTTAGTCTAGTAACATAAATATGACTACTTAACAAGCAATACAATAGTACAAATCAATCGTTTATGTTAGTCATTTTAATTATGTCACTTCAACGATCTAAACTTACAAGTGATAGGAAATTCAAAAGTTGTTATAGATTGGTTGAAAGGTTATACTTAAACACTTATTTACTATGTCAATGGACTATTAGATTATGAAGCTTATTAAAACCTTCAAGGTTATACCCTTTGATCACATTCATAGGGACTTGCATAAAAATATTGATAGATAATCCAAAATGGGAGTGGTCTTATAGCTAGGTCAAATACATTATGAAGAATACCTACAAGGAGAAGTGTTGAGTAATTAGTAGAGGACACATTTCCTTTTGTTCAAGACTTAACTTTTCATGCATATCTACATTTTTTATTATTAGGGTCATATCCATTGAGATTAGGATACTATTTTTTAACTTGGATACCATGTTATTTATCTACTTTGAACATACATTATTAACATAGTAGTACTAGAATCTTATGCAATTATTTTGAATCCTATGGGGATTTTGATATTTCCCAAACATTATATGTTGAACATATTGCAATATCATGTCATTCAGGTAAATCAAATTTAGTATATGTAGATGATGTAAATTACATATTTTCATTAATATTAATACAAAAATGATGTCTTTTTGTTATTGGAAAAAACATTTATGGCATTTTCCACGACATACGTTATTAGACATAATTTACGTAGGAATACATGAAACTACAAGAATTTTTTCCTAGTTACTAAACATGGTTTGATTTCATAACAATGATGATCATTGTTTGTCTTCTTGGTACCATATGTCAATTCTGGGCTTCCATTATGGCCCTGTGATCGTTGGGATTCCTCTTAATATGCACGTGAACCCCTAGGTGTGCACACTAATTGTTTAATGTGAATATGAGGTTTGAAACTTGGTAGGCACATTGTTGTCTATGTTGTATGAATGGTTTTTGAGGTTTCAAGACATTACCTTGAATCCTACAAGAGTATATTTCCACCACTTAAGCCCTATCTTAAACACTCCATGATTTGGTATTGATGTGCAAAAATAAATTTCATGAAAAATATATATTTATAATTTATACAAAACCATACATCAAATACATGCAATTATGCTAAAATTATACAAAATATCTAAGTATGATTTTCCTCATAAAAACTTCAAATACATATAACTAGCCTAGATCCATCTTAAACCTGGATCTATCAAGCGCCAAGAGGGATCCAATCTCTTGAGGTGAAAACCTCTTTTTTAGTGCAAAACTTGAGGAAAGGTGTGCACCTCAAGACATTTGATCCCTTTGAGTGCTTGATAGATCTGGGGTTAAAATGGGTCTAGGCAGGTTATATAATACTATTTAATATCTATTTTTGTATTTATGTGTCTCCTTCTTATTCACTCTCACTATTTCACCCCTAAACATGCACAAAATATCTCCATATCTATATATATCTCTCCCCCTCTCTCTTCCTCTATGCCCCTCTCTCTCTCTCTCTCTCTCTCTCTTCCATCCCACTCTCCTCTCTCTCTCCACCTTTCTCCCCTTATGTATTTCTACTTCCTTCCATCTCTCTTCCCCTCCAACTCCATCTCTCTCTCCTTCTCTATCTTGATTCCTCTCTCTCCATTTCTCTCCCACCTCCCTCTATCTCTCCCCCCATCACTCTCTCTCTTTCTTCCTTCCAAAAATCCATCTCTCTCTCTCTTTCTCTCTCTCTTCCTTCCAAAACTTTCTCTCGCTCTCTCTCTACTCTATCACTATCTCTATTTCGCTTCCCTTCTCTCTCCCCCCTCAATCTATGTGTCTCCCTCTTTTTGTCTTCCCCTTCTCTCTCTATATCTCTCTTCCCTCATCTCCTCTCTCCCTTGAACTCTCCCCATCTCCCCCTCCTCTCTCTCTCTCACTATTTTCATTTCTCTTCCCTTCTCTCTCTCCCCTCCATCTATGCGTCTCCTGTCGGCATTATGATACATATGTTGTACTTGATGGCAACCCACTCATCTCAGATGATAAATTATAGTGCAGAGAAACGTTCACGCACTTTCATGCAGAGAAAAGTTCATTTCATATAGAGAAAAGTTCATTTCATACAGAGAAAAGTTCAAAAACTTTCATGCAGAGAAAAGTTCCTTTCATGAAGAAAAAAGTTCACGCACTTTCATGAAGAGAAAAGTTCATGCACTTTCATGAAGAGAAAAGTTCCTTTCATGCAGAGAAAAGTTCACGCACTTTCATGCAGAGAAAAGTTCATGCACTTTCATGCAGAGAAAAGTTCATGCACTTTCATGCAGAGAAAAGTTCCTTTCATGGAAAGAAAAGTTCATGCACTTTCATGCAGAGAAAATTTCACGCACTTTCATCAGAGAAAAACGCTCTCACATGGGAAATCTTATGGTTGGTTCATGGTATTTAGTCCTTGGTATTTGAACCTATGGTTTTGGGCCATGGTATCTCGTCATAAGTGTTGATCCCAAGTATTGGGTCCATGGTATTGAATTGTTATGGTTTTTGGTCCGTGGTATTGTCAAAAGCCAAAGGCTATAAAAGAGGAAGGAGATCATTTGGCAAGGCATCTTCTGAATTATTGAATATCTGGTAAAGTGCTAGATCTGGAATACTGTGATTGGGTTATGGTGTAGATCTGGATCTAAATGAAGAAGGAACCTGAGCACAAGGAGAAGGATAAGTTATATTGATGGGTCAAAATCTTAAGGTTGGAATAGTGGTATCTCTATATGATTTTGATCTGTGATATGTGGCGCACGCTTGATCTATAAATCTGATAATCTGGGTTAACTAATATCTGAATGTTTGAAAGAATGAATTTATAGATCTGTACGTAGGTTTCTGAATAGAGAAGTAGCATACATCTCTTGATTTATGTTCTAGCTGCTTCTGTTTATTGCTACAATGTTCTGGGTTCAGAAGTGGGGTGTGATTACTATTATTATGATCTGGGTACAGTTGTTAGAGAAGTGTTTATTTTGATTCAGTTTTGATTGGTGAAAAGGTGATTGGTTGATGCGGAAATTCTTGATGTTTGATTGATGTTATTTGTGGATCCAGTCTGAAAATTTATGAAACGTGGTTCCTGGAAGGAAGAGAAGGTTGTAGTCTTCTGCAGGTAGCAGCCTGCGTACTAGTATCTCAACTAGTACAAGAACTAAGGGGGTTGTAGCTCCCTTCCAAGAGAAGCTGAAAAACGAGAGAGCATTGTAGCTCTCTGCAGGTAGCAGCCTATGTACTGGTAAAGGACTGCACCAGTACAAAATCATTGTAAAAAGAAGTTTCTAATTGAAAAGATAGAGACATATTGCAGCAGGTGGTTTTCACCCACATTCGGTTTCCACCTTATATCTTGTGTTCTTGTGTGTGATTGTCTTCTGCTCTATTTTTCTGTTCCTGTTACTATTTATATGATCCTGATGCATAGATTAATGTTCAACATTTGTAGAATATTTTAAATTATAAGTCTGTATGGCATACACTGGTTTCCTTATCTGTAGTTGCATATAGATGTGGTTTTCTCTAACTGAAGTAGCGTATATGTTTTGGGTGTGAAAAAGAAAATAATTGACCAGATAATATTGATTCACTCCCCCCTCTCAGTATTATTTCCAACAGTTAGATTCCACGTCTCATGAAGATATGGGAAAAAAAAGTGGAAAAATAAAACTTGTATGTATCTAGTTAGCTTCACTTAGAATAATCAATCAACTATATTGCAATTAAGATTTTGTTAGTTCTACCTAGAGTTTTATATCCACTCTATTGTTTCGTAATATTGACCATTTGTATTAAGATTCTTTTTCTATCTGAAATATGCATGTTTTCCTTTTAACATGAAGTCTTCTAATACTTCCTTGAATTATCTAGCGCATGGTCAAACTATATTTTTCAAAACAAGAAGCATTTTATGAAAATAAATGAAATTCACACGTTCATCTGGCAAGGCTTTTGGGAAGCTTTAGAAACCTAAAATATTGAACGCAAATTATGTTTTGAGTATCGAAAAAGCTACATGGATAGAGAAAATAATTTGCAAGATGGGTTCTCCAGGTAGTATTTCCCTTTGAATAAGATAGCTAGTTGTAGTGGATTGTCAATATAATTTATAGTTGCTTATCAAGCTTCAACACAAACCTTATCCGTTTTTGATTGATTATTAATTTATCGATTTGTTATTTCTACTTGTTGCTCTTTATTGAAGTTTTTGTGCTAACCAGTTTGAACTAATTGAGGATCAAACATTGGTGGTGTTGTTGTAATATGTTAAAATTTTGTTTGTACTAAATCAAGTATTTCTTGTGAAAAATCAATCAATATGTTATATCCTTGAAATTACATGTATCGCAAATATTTGAAAACTATTGGTGTGTTGCATGTAAATCTACAAAACAGATCAAAACTACTCTTATTTTATCTTTTCATTATAATCATCACTCATGTTTTGAGTTTGAGTGATTGAGGGTGACCACATGTGTTCCCGTAAATTTGAAGTTTGGTGTTGGAATTGACTGTGGATTTTCCATTCAAGAATCATATACCAATTCGAATCTAGAATTTACATTCTAAAATAATCCTATTTGAGGGATTACTGGTGATGATTGCTACATATTTTCGCTGTTGGAAATTTTCTCCAAATCACAGCTAATATATTGTACCATAGGTCAAGAACACAATGGGAAGGGAATTGTGTTTGCAATTTATCCACTTATATTGTAGTGATCCATAAATATAATAAAAGCATTAATAATTTGATATAGACTAGTTGGCTTATTCCTATGTGATAACTGACCCATATACTAGTTCTTATCTAAAGAAATTCTCATTAGACTTGGGCATTCTTGACATCATCGACCTCTAGTCTACGAATTATTCACTTAGCCTTCTACATTATCCAGTAATATGCATTTATACAAGGCTATCATATTATTGTATCCTTTTTACTTCATTTCATTTTATTCTAGACTCAGCTCTGGATTTTTCGAGGAGTTTTTTTTTACTCCCTCACTATATTCAAATGCTCCAAAATTGCAAAGTCAAGTATTTCTTTAAGTGTGAAATTCATGAAGAAAGAACAGCTGAAAGTTCAAGGAGTATCATATCATGATGATGATGTTGATGGAAAAACATATCTAAGGATAGATGAGTGCTTCAAAGTAAGAACTAATTCATTTTCTCCTCAACATAATCATAATCCAAAGTACAATCGTAAAAGGTATAAATATCCTGATTATTCAAAAGCCTTCTATGACTATAGGCATCATGATAATTTGAATAAAATTTTATGGAATGTGTTTCCTTGCACTTTTTATCAAACGCCTAATCACTGTGTATCCAAGCGCCAAATAAGGAAAGCATTAGTTGAGAGAGTGAATATGTTGACTAGAAGTGAGACTCGAAAGGAAGATCCTCTTCCAAGTTCAAAGACATTTTTTCCAAGAAATACTCAGAAAAACTTTTGTACTCATTGCAATATAAGTGGCCAATGGATCGAGAAATGTTGAAGATGCATCCACATCTTCATCTAAATAAAGACAAACCAATTATAAAATCACATGAGGAAGAAAATTCAGATGGAAGTTGTAGGCACAATGTACCCATCCGTGATGCAACTCTCTAGAAAAAAGCATAATGTAGAAAGAAGAGTTTCTATCCTGGTTTGGTAAGAAATGGTTGGACTATTTAACCACTTAAATAGTACTTTTATTTTGTATTCCACATGTTTCATATCCACACAACTAGGTATTTTGTAAAAGCGACGTTATGAATAAATCACTTATATGCAATAATGTTTTATTTTGCATTTTATGCTATTATGACTTGTTGTTGAGTTAACTTGTATAGGAATTTGCAAGCCAAATTTAGTATATATTGTAAAAAAATGCATCTCCTTAGTATATATTATGTATGCATCCTAAAATTTTGTGATGGGCATTTGCATTACATCCGACATGCCTACAATCGTATCAAGCACTCATTTACACAAGTATCTCCATTTGAATCTTGTTTGGGTTATTTGGAAAATTCGCCTTTGGATTCCATCTTTGGTAAAGATATTGTAGTAGACAGAGATAGTGATGTGGACAAAGCCAAGAATTTGATTGAAAAAATGTAGCTAGTGCATCAAAGTGTATAAGAGCAATATTGAGAAAAGCAAATAAAATTACAAAGAAAGTCATGAAAAGCATCAAGTTGAACATTATTTCCAAGTTGGAGATCAAGTTTGGTTGTATATTAGAAACGAAAGCCTTCAAGGTGAATTTAAAAAACTCCAGCCAATTGGATATGGTCCTTTGAAAATTTTGGAGAAGATTGGTAATAATGATTTCTGACTCGATTTGCTACCTTATATGCAAATTTATTCTATTGTGAATGTGGAAATATTGAGATTGTATGAGCCTAAATTTATGCATCTATTGAATATTTTACTTCTGAATATTTAGATTAGTTGCAAGAAGACACAAATTTTTATAGGAGAATAAGAACTTCATGCAGAGGAAATGTGGACTATCTTCGAGTGGGGCTCAAAGGTAGCAACCAATTAAATCAAGGTGGATTGAGATTCAGAAAGCGAGGGAGGTGTACCATCACATACTTCTTGAGTAAAAATAGACTTTTTGTGGCCTCAAAGCTTCGAGTGGGGAGGAATGATCCATGGGAATAAAAAATATGCTTAAAAATAAAATTTCTCAAAATCGATTAAAACCATTTTAAAATCATATATCTCATCATTATAATTCCAGTGATGTTTGAATCGCCTCAAACGGACTGTGTATATGAAATTTATTGTGTTTTGAGGTTTTTGGCATATAGTTAAAATGATCAACTTGTAACGTTGAGAGGGTTGTTGACTGGGAAGGGCATATAGCGATGTGGCACTGACATCAGAAATATGAGCGGGTAGGTATATTGGTCAGATGAGCCAATCCTGTGCTAACATGTGGCAGGTCGTATAGGTTGATTTAGCAATTTTTTATTGGTTGTTTAGTTTTGGGTGGAGAAATTAGGAGGTGCGACATGGAGCAATGGGAGGGCTCCACATGGCCCTTGATACTAGTGCAAAATTTGTTAAGGTTTTGACTAACCCAAGAGGGGGTCTACCCCGCGAGCTACGACTATCCAACATGATGTCTTACTACCATTCCACATTAATGGCTCTTAACATGTAAGAGGCATTAACTATATTTAATGTTGAACTAATGAAAATTTGAGGGAGGGTTGGGCTAGTGGGCTTGCGTGACTGGCCCAACCTGTATTTGTATCACATTCCATATGTCCAAGGTTAACAGAGTGGAGTGGGGCAGGCAGGGAGCCACAACCCTGGTCACATGATACACCATGAGAACACAGTGTAGATGCAAAGGCAAAGAGGACGAGGGAGTTAGCCCTAGATTGTGGTTAGATGTAATACTACAAAACTATGTAGAGATGAAAGTCAAGGGGCTAAGTGGGTAGCCTTATCCCCAAGTCCTATTCATGGCAAGGAGATTGTTGGTGGAGGGCTTGTAGTTGAAGGGTTGACGCATTGCCTAACCAATGACCACATGGCTTACAAAACGACCAAGGGTAGAGTGTCGGCGAGTGCGTGGTCTCTGGTTCGTGCCCCTAACCACATAGTATTCCATATGACCAAAGGAAAGTGTGGAGTTTTCGTGTGGATGCTCAGTTAATGGTCCTACATTTTACAACAATTGTGGTGAAATAAAAATTGAAAACACGCTAATCTGTGGCTTGGTGGACATGCTAAAGGAGGAAAACATTGCCAGTTTTTCTAGTTTGGTGAATATGTAGGATAGATAGTAGAGAAAGCAACAAGGAGACCTATCCTAGCCCTTTTTTAGCCTTTTTTAACCAAAGAAGAACCCACACAGGGGTTTTCTATCCTTTTGTGTGCATATGTAGCATTTGTTTCTTCATTATAACAACTAGTTTTTTAATTTATTCTTAAAATGAATGTGGAGGCACATTGTTTCGACACTTCGTTATCAAGAAATTGAATTTGTGCTATTAGATCTTAGAATGAGTATGAGGACCTATTGTCACATTTAGTGAGAGAGTCGTTTTTCTTTTGGTGCCATCATTTCTTTGCTAAAGTGAGTTAACTTGTGAGTGATAGTCCCTTGAAGGAGAAATAATGCAACTCGAGAAGGAGGTTTACTCCATGAGTAAGAGATTATAAATGTACTCTTTTTTTGCGGAAATCAATAAAACGGCCTAAACATTGGAGCAGGGCTCAGAGACGTAGTCCACACTTGACCAACTTCATTATCATTTAGTTGTTATCTTCTTCATTTTCATCATGTTAGATTTAATATAATTTAATTTCATCTTTAAGTTCATTTAAAACTTAACTATAATTCAAATTTGAATAAATTGCAAACTAAATTAACTTTTAAAGACCCAAAATTTTCAAAAGTCACAAAGTGTGAGAGGACAATTGAATTTAAGATCAACAAAGCATTTCATCCTAAATGAATACAGCCGAGGCCAAAGAAAGATATAATTATATACCAAATTTTAACCCCCAATGTTAATCTATCTCAATTATATGTGAACATTTTAAATATTAACATTAATTAAATTTACTTATGTTAAGATTTTATGAAATTAAATTAATTAATTTTATTTAAAATAGATTCATCCAATTAAACGACATATTATAAAAATATTTATAATTAACTTAATATAGAATATATAAGGAATCCATAGTTACTTTATTTTGTAATATATCTTAATTAAGTAAAAATCTTAAATTTTAATATTTATTTATCTGAATCAATGGGAAACTTTAACATTCTAATACTATTGTATTAAAAATATACTTGTTATGAAAAAACATTTTTAACATAACATATACACATCTAAATCAGTAATATAAGAATATAAAAATGAATAGAACATTTATAAATAAGTTAAGAAAGTAAAAACATTTTATGTAAAAATACATAATTATACACGTTCTATCATTGCCAATGATTTTTTTTTTTTTTTTAAGGAATGTCACATATTTGGCAAGCCTCCAACAACATAGTACTAGTCTGATTACTTCTAACATTTTTATATTCTTCATTAATAATTTAAGAAGCTATGCTAATAATTCTAATATAATTTAAAACCCTATATTTCTCCATGAGTCGCGTTCGTCTGGTTTAGTTAGTATTTTGTTATGAATATTTCTAATATAATTATTTGAATAATTTAAAGAAAATTATTTAATAACATATATGGTATGTATTAAAAAATATCTTTAATATGTTAATTTTTGACATACTAAGTTGATGATACGAAAAAATATCTTTAATATGTTAATTTTTGACATACTAAGTTGATGATACGATAAAAGTAAAGATTGAAGAAAGATTTATTTAAAAACAAAATGACGACTCTGGAAAAACGAATTTTCATTTTTTTATTGTATTAAGTATATACATATTAATTTTGATGGGATGGATTCAAATTAATGTGCAACTATCGGCCACATTATTATGCATTTTATTATTAATAATTGTATGAGAATATTCACTTTTTATTTTTTGTTTTATTATTATTATTATTATTTGGTTTCAATTTTTGTTTGGAGATTATGTTATTTGGCCATTATGAAATGTTTTGGTCTGTGGCCTACACAAGTGGGATTATTCTCTTAGTTTATCAAGAATGATAAGTGTGTGTGTAAAAATGTTTGTAAATGCATGGGCTATACCTCTACCTCGTCCTAGAGTAAGGTTACTTAAGTTATATAATGGAACCGAGGTAAACTACCTGCATGTGTCTCAACCCGGATCATGTATACAAAGCAACTTGCTTCTTGGAGGGGAAGCTCTATAGTCGATTAGGTATATAATCTAGTTGTTTTTTTTCTAACATAAACGGTTGAGTTTTATTTGTAAGGTGAGGTTGGGCATGGCCAATCAACCTCGATTACAGTCATTGTTGATTGTTCCTTGATTTTCTCTTGGATTCTAAGTATTCTTTCTTACAATTCCACTTTCCTTTGGTAATTTGAATATTGCTTACCTTACAATAATTCCCAAATAAATATTAATCCCAAGCCTATACTTGCCCGCCCAATTTAAATTGTATTGTTAAATAACCTGGCCCCACATCCAATAAGCCAGGCTATTCTTCTGTTCCTAACCCCACATCAGGGTTAACATTCCTCCTTATTCAATGCGTGATAACTTTAGATCTTCCCCTACCCAGATCCGACGCTTATCATGTCCTTCATTGTCCTACTCTTAACTCCTCAGGAGCACCCGATATGGGCGGTTTTGTCTCGCCACACATCGAGCCCTTAGGTACAATGCCTCGATTCATAAAAAATTGCATAGCAGCCAAAAGCGGTGTGATGAAATATGCTTACCACTCAATGTGTCATTAACACCCCACCATGATACTCACATGATGACCATTAGATTTTCACCCACCAAGATTCGATGCTTTTCACATCCTTTACTGTCGAGCCCTTAATGCCTTAGAGGCACGTAATATGGGCGGTTTTGTCCCTCCACACTTCGAGCCCTCAGGTATATCGTGTCCGATTAAAAAAAATTGCCCAACACCAATAAGTGGTGCGATGAAAACTGCAAACCACTCCCTGCTTCATTAACACCTCTATATGTTCGAAGCGCGATAATAGTCAAATCTTCATCTGCCCACATCCAACACTTCTCATGTTCTTCGATGGTTGACCCTTAACACCTTTGAAGCATGTGAAAAGGGCAATTTTTCCCATCCATGCATCAATCTCTCAAGCACATTGCGTCCAAATGAGGAAGATTGGCTAGCGTCCATAAGTGTTGCGATAAGACCGCTTACCACTCCACATCTCATAAAAGAAGCCATTCTCTATTTGACTTATGTTCTGTGCCCTTCTAAATCACCACACCTTCGATGGTCCATGCAATAAACCATTTACCTCTCTACGCCACTCGAGGATAAACCATCCCACGATCTAAATACTTGCACCAGAGCCTTCAATCTACATAATTCTTCTGTGCTCAAAGTGAACTGGACAAAAGCATTGGGACTAAGGCCCACTACCTTTTCTAACCTGTTGTTGTACTGCTCACCTCTTTTTTTAAGGAATTGGGTGCATTTCAACTTCTTCCTTTTTCTTTGCTAGCATCCCTTAAGCTAGAAGACACTCTTTATTAGCCATTATGTTAGCTTCCTTGTTAAGAGTTTTCAGGACATGGTAGAATGAGCAAGTTAAATTTTGAGTAATCTTTCTTATTCATTCAAGGGTATTGTTTAGAGTAGAGATATTGAGTTGGTCACGAGTATTAAGGACCTTTATATGGATTTCGGAGTCACCGAAGATTTGACGATTTTCACTCTGTTCTTCTGAGCAAGCTAACACGCTTTGAGTAGCTCGAGAATCTTGGCTTGGTTATTAGTGTTATGTCCTAGGCCCCAACTGAACCTATCCTTTTTGTGCCACTTTGTGGAGTAAATTATTCCTCTTTCCCCTGATGTCCTCAAGTTTCCTTTGGAGGCTCCATCAAAGAATATCGTGATTTTACCCTGATTTTTACCCACTTTTAAAAGTCCTCCTCAGAATTCCAAAGTCGCCACTATAGATTATGGCTAGGAAGGGAGATGTTATTTTTGATGCTGGCCTGTCTTAGAGACTTTCCTTGCCAGCTGAGTTCTTTAGGTAGCAAGGATTTGTCATGCTTATAAGGTCTATTTTCAAAAGTTTCTAGCAGTAGAGCTTTGGCCTTGACTAACAATGAGTTGGTGGATTGAAGCCCGTTGTTGAGGATGGCTTCATTCCTAGCCAACCAGATTCTTGAGCATATATATTCTGAGATTGCATTCCAAATTTTGGACCATGTAGATTTTCTTTCAAGGTGTATGGATAGTGTTCTTTCCATGTTGCTGAGTGTCTAACAATTGATGTCTAACATTGAGTCCCATCATTCCTTGAAACCAGATCTCTTGAGAGAAGGGGGAGTCTATGAATAAGTGTTCAATCGTTTCCCAAGTGTTGTGATAGAGAGGGCATCTATGGTGTCCAATCATTCCTCTTTTCTCTAAATTATCTCCAGTGAGAGTCCTTTTATGCATGAGAGTCATGCATAATAATTTGATTCTTGGGGGTCCAAATGGGTCCCAAACATGCTGCCAAAGCTTTGTAGTGTGGATTTTATGATGTTGTTCTTGTAGAGGTGCAAAACCTATCCTTGCTGAGTAACCTCTTGTCTTCCCCCAACCTAACTTGTCCTTTGACTCGAGATGCACAGGAGCCAGACCATTGATTTTAGCAAGTAATTGATGGAGTTTAGGGAGCATCCAGTCAGGGGGACGCTGGAGGGCCTAATTACTCTAGTTTCCTTTTGTGTCCTAAGTGCAGATGTTAACGAGATTATGGATACCCTTTCGAATGAGCTAGTTGTGCAGGTCTATGATTTCGAGTGCAAGATTTAGCAATTTGAGCCCCATGATGTTGTCATCCGAGAGTCTAATTCGTTTCTCGTTTCTTGGTATTCTGTAGAGTTATTCTTTGAAAAACTTCTAGCCTTGGCTGCATAGCTTGCACAACATAGTTCCTTTGTGGGAGGCTCCTTCTTCCATATTCCTTATTGAGAGTCTGTGCATATATTTTTTAATTAGAACTTGACTAGTACGGTGTTTTTGATTTGAGAATTTTTTCAAGAGGATCTTGCCTCCCATTATGAAATTGGTTAACCCAGGATCTCTTACCTGTAGTCCACCTTCATATATTGGCCTTTTCACTATGTCCCAGTTTACTATATGAGTTTTTTTTTGGTTCTCATTTCCTCCTTGCCATAGTAATCTTCAAATCAACTTTTCAAGTTGTTTGGTGATCATTTTTGGAGATAAAAGGAACGAGGCTTGGTATATAGGAAGGAACGAGAGAATTGAATTAACTAGAGTGAGCTTCCCTACTGTGTTGAGCCACTGTCCACCGCAAGAAGTCATTTTAGCTTTTATTTTCCTGATAATTTCCATCCAATGAGGGTCCTTGCTGCTACCCAAGGTTAAAGGCAGGCCAAGGTACTTGAATTTATCCTAGGAGACATAGCTGGCAAAGCCCAAGGCTTGGGAAATTCTAAGTATAGTTTTCTAGTATATCGTCCAAACGTACACTGGACTTTTCCTTTTGTTGACTAGTTCTTTAGAGACTTTGCAGAGAATTTGTATTACTCCATTGAAGGCTCTTGCTATTTTAATGGAGGCTCCCCACATCGGCGAACAAGGCATGATTGATTAGGGTTGTTCCAGTTATGGCCCTGATGCTAGAAAGAGTCCCATTGAGCTTCTTAGCTGTGAGCTTTCTACTGAGATAGTCTACCATTAGAATATATAGGAAGGGGGATAGAGGGTAGCCTCGCCTCATTCCCGTCAAAGATTTGAAGTATTCTACCAGTCTCCCATTTACTAGGGGGGCTATCTGAGGTTCGCTAATGCATGTTTTAATTAATTTAACAAATTTAGAACTAAATCCCAATGAAGAAAGAACTTGGAGGAGGAAAGAGTACCTTACAGGATCGGAGGCATTCACCGTGTCCAGTTTGATGAGCATACCTTTCTCTTTGCATTGATTGCTGGAGTGGATGATTTCTTGCACCAAAATCATATTATCGAGGATATGCCTGCCTTTGACAAACCCTCCTTGGTTGGTTGAGATGAGCTTTTCTAGCAAAGGCTTTATTCTATTTGCAAGTAACTTGGTGAGAATTTTGTAGGGCGCATTACAAAGAGAGGTTGGCATGAATCTATCGAATGCCTACGGGTTGGCTTCTATGGGAATTAGAGCTAGGAAGGTGGAATTTGTGCTTCCTCCCACAATGGCTTTTTAGAGGAAGCCTTTGATCATTTAGTACAAATCAACCTTGATAATATCCCTCCAGATTCTATAGAAGTGAATAGAGAATCCATTTGTTTCTGGGGATTTGTCTAGTTCCATCTTCCATATTACATTACTACTTTTGTCTTTAGTGAATGGCTTAAGAAGTGTTGTGTTGTCCTCCTCATTTACCAACCTTGGGACGTGCTGGAGGAAGTCTTGAGCTTCCTCATCATTCATCGCACCTTCTTCTTTGAACAACATCTCAAAATGAGAGGTTGCCACCTCTTTTATCTGAGTTGTGCCTTTGAGTACAGCCCCATCTCGCAAGGTGATTTCTAGATAGACGAGTTTGGATTTGCTTATGGAAGAAGGCTGTGTTTTTGTCTCCAGACACAAGCTAGAGATTACGAGACTTAAGTCTCAAGTATTCTTCCTCCTCTCTAATTGTTTCGAGGGTTCTGGTTTGATGTTCTTCCTCCTTGTGGATTTCTACACTGGTTATCACTTGCTTCTCCAGGTCCACTTGCAGATCGAGCAAGTCCTTTCTGCTCTATTTCTGTTGGGTAGTGGGGGAATCTGTGGGCTTGTTTATCCAATGTTTGAGGGCTTCTTTGGTCGCTTTTATCTTTTGCTCCCACACATGGTTGGGCAAACCAGGAACATGGATGGACCATGCCTTCTTCACTGTATCCAAAAACCTTTCTCTATTTGCCCATTATGGGTAGAATTGAGAGGGGATTGGACCTCGGTTTCTTCTTCTTCCAGTAGAAGGAGGATGGTTTTATGATTTGACTTTGACTTTGGTAGAATTTTCATGGAAATGATCATCTTCTCGAAGAGGAAGGAGATCACGGGTAGGAACCTATCCAACCTGGCTGATATGTTCTCCTCCCTTGTTCTATGATTTGTCCATGTGTAAAGCCCTTTTTTTGGCTTGAAATCCAGTAAATCCCATCATTGAATGAGATTTTCCACCAAGGGAAGAAAGCGGTCCCTGCTATTAGTTCCTCCTATTTTTTCCTTTGGGTCAAGGATTAGATTGAAGTCTCCCACAATAATTATGTTCTTGAGGGAGTATGCTTCTATAAATTCAATGAGTGTTTGCGAGCATTCTTCATTTTCTGTATAGAGGACAGGTACATAGAGATTAGAGAGAGCAAATTTTATATTACTTGAGAGGTGGTGGAGTTCGATGTAAATCTAGTGCTATGTCTGGAAAGAGCTCTCAAACTAAAACATGTCTGCCTCCGAGAGTGTGGCTATCCCGCCGCATAATCCTCTGGAACTTACTGCTTTTCCAGCTTTTGTTTTCCATTTTTCTTTTCCAGAGTTGGAGAAGGGCTTCACCTTCTATTTTAGTCTCCTAGAGCATGAGGATCTTGGGGAGTTATGATTTCAATAGGCTCTTGACTACTTCCTACTTTGGTGGATTCCCAAGTCCTCTGCAGTTCCAATAAACTAATCGCATTATTTACTGTTATGGGTTGGGGCAGCACCTCCCTTGGGAGGCCTAGTTCTGGTATTTCTTCAAATAGACATCTCTATAGTGGCCTCACTGCCTTGCGTTTTTGCTCTCTCCGCTTCCTCTTCTCTGGCCTCTCTGTGAGATTTCCTCCCCACTCTTTTCAAGGGCCTCTCATTTGTTTCATCTTCCGAGGATTTCGATGTCTCTCAGATCTTATTCTTTGTCATATCTGCATAGGATGGAGAGCTAGAGGCACCTTTTTGGGTTTCGGTTTAGGGAGAGGTTGTTTCCTCTTGTCCTTTGTTTTCTTCCATATTGTTAGCATGTTGTTCAACCTCTTTGTCTATTGTATCTTGAAGTTTTTCTAGTGTGCTGAGTATTTCAAAGGGATTTGTGGGTATGACTACTCTTGGAGGGGTTGTACTTCCTTCAACTTGGGCTTCGAGGGGAGCACCCCTCTGAGTGGACAAGGCTTTCCCTTTGTTCTTGTTGTTCTGCTTAGTTGTTCTTGATTTCTATACATGAGTCCGTTGACCTCCTTTCTTCTTGGCTCGATCCTCTATATTATTTTTACAGTGGTTGGAAAAGTGCCCATATCCATGACAATGTTGGCATTTAAATGGGAGTTTTCCATATTCTAGCACTTGTATGATTGTCTAGTCAACCACTGTGAGTTTATTAGCTTAAAGGAGACCTTCCTCTAGGTCTACTTCTATGCGAATTATTGCATTGGAGTATCAATCTCCTCTTTCTGCTCGATCGATGTATTTACCAAGTTTGTTGCCTATGGTTTTTAATGATCTAGGGTTCCAGCAACAGTGGTAGATGGGTGAAATCACGCCCAGATCACAACATCTAAGGGCACATTGTGAATTGGATCGAAGTCTAGTGTCCATCAATTCAAATACAGACCCTTGGGCCCCACGAAGTATGGGCCATTTCTGAATATGAGATTCTTGTCTTCTATTGCTTCAAACATGAATACAAAGAATCCTTTGCCAACAAAATGTATTTTTACTCCTTCCATGACCAATGGTCGCTAGTTCCTTTGCACCCAGGCATCTACAACTTTATATGAGGGCCATAAGCCTCTGAATTGTCCAATAAGCCCTCACTCTACTAGGTTTAATGCCACTTTGGAGGGTCCTTTAGTCGACAGAGCAACTGTGGGGATGGATTTCATTTTCTGAACAAACTTTTGCTCATTTTCACATGCTGGCCATTTATTGCACGTCACAACCAGATCCCGAAATGCAGCTAGCTCAGGTGGAAAGACACGGTCCGTTTTGTGGCCCCCTCCTGGGGCCATGGCTCTGTAATTGTGCACTACCACTTGGTTGATTATAGCTCCTTACGCACTCTGCTCAACTCTCTTTTGACAAGATTATAAAATCTAAATGTTACTAAGGTATTTTGCACTAGATTGTTTGGATATCTTTGAAGATAATGGTGATAACTCTAAAATTTTCTACCCTCTCTCCAACACAGGTGCAATTGATGGCTTGGACATTGTGGGTTTATTCCATCAGGGTATTATCTTGTTCTCCCATTTCTGTTCATATTTCCTTTGATCTTGTATCTACATTTTGCAATTTAGTTTGTTTCATTAAATATATTAGTGGTAAAAAATGTGGCCTAATTTTTTCTATCCTCTTAACAAAAAGCGACCTTACTCAAGGATTTTTATCTTCCTCTCTATTCCTCTATCTCTTCTCTTATGTTAGCCTAGATCGTGCAGTAAATTTATGAGCTCTTGCCATTATCAACTCTTTAGTATTCTCAGGTGCTCTTCTTTTTATCCTAGTTCGTGAGGCCATATCTCCTATGTTTGGTTATGTTCTTATTAGTGAATTATTCCTTGACAATGCATGTGAATCTGCTGAGGTGTTGTGGCTATCCTTCATTCAGCTACCTCTCCCAAAATTTGTGAAGATATTTATCACCTTAAGAACATCACCTTCAATGATAGTAATAATTTCTCAGATTCTGAAATCTTGGAGGAGGTATGCCATTGGGTTCTCAACTATGGTCATACCAGGTGAAGACAAAATCAGTACATCAACTCCATCACCCTTCATTAGAAAATGAAAGCCCTTATGGATATGGTCTTAAACCAAAATAAAAATGATATAATTAATGCTTTGAATGAAATTAATTAGGTTCAACATTAGTGTTTGTGCTAAGAAAGCCTATATAGGCAACTAGACCACCTAGAGAGCCACCTTCAATGAGAACTTAAGCCTTTAGCTCCCTCGAGTACTTGTGCCAAGAATTTAGCTCTAGTGACCACTTCAGAATCTTGATCTTATGTGATGGCTTGTAATCTTACTTCTTATTTTATTTGCAATAAAGTAGATGGTAGGCTTGTTTGTAACCAACAACAATTGTTTTTGTATTAGACTTTCTCTTATACAAGTAGTCATTATATTTGGTTTCCTTTGTGGCAGAGTAAAACCACTTATTGTGATGTTTAGAATAATAGATGTATTTTTGAATTTTCAAAATCATAGGATTTAAAGAATATTATATATATATATAATATATATATATAAATATATAAATAACACCTTCCTGTAGGAAAATATGTTAACATTGGTAATTTTGTGTTTAGATGATGCACTGAATTTTGTTGAATAATGACCTATCCTATCAAATAATGAACTATCCTATCAAACAATAGATCCTACATGTTTGCACTTGGGCATCTACGTATGTTTGGAGTGTGAAATGGAGTTGTGAACAAAATGATCTTGTTTTTTATAATAATAAGGGTTGGTCAATGATACAGTGACCATGTGCATCCTCTTTACATGCACTAGTATGCTTCGGATAATGATAAGCACCATGTAGCTTTTCTTTTCAACCAAGATTTGGAATTTTTATAATAAATAATGGCCTTTAATATGTTTTTAATGATTAGAACTCGTGACATTACCAATGCGTTTGTGGGAATTTAGGCAGACCATTTTAAAAATTTCACAAAAACTCTTCAATAACATGACTCCACTAGCAACATTCATTGTAAACCTAAGAGGGATAAATTGTTGGAGGAGGTTACTTGAAAATATTTACTACAGGGTGTTTTCCTTGTACCGTTATTAATATAGGTTTAATATAGGTCTTGATTGAGCTTACATAGATCACAAAAATAGTTTGGTTTCCCTCTTAAGGTCTTGATTGAGCTTACATCGATCACAAAAATAGTTTGGTTTCCCTCTTAAAGAAAGAGAATCATTTATTTGATACTTTTACATGATTATGTGTCCTCTTTTGCTCCAGTTTACTTTCCAAGAGGCAATGCTTTTCTTTTGAATCTTTTAGCTCTACTTAGATGAGAAGAAAACACTTTTGAACTACCATTTCTTGCTTTCAATAATTTGTTCTAAATAATTATATTACTAGAACCAAATTCTTTCTTTAAATTCATGGCTCTTACCTGGATTGAATACAAGAGAACCCTTTCTCTCTTCTATTTACTTTCTCAATTTTCTTTCTTTTAATTTTCTCTTTACTTTTCCTTTCCTCAATCATTCCTAAGAAAATTATATTGTTCTACACAACAATGCCTATTATTAACAATTCTAACTTGTTTCACACTAAACCTATCTTTTTGCTCTTATCTCTCAACCTTCCTAGTGTCCTTTTCTCCCAACCTATGTAATATCTTTTTTTTTCTTCTTTGTCTTAAAAATATCTCTACTCCATTCAAATATATTTCTTGTATAACCAAAAACTAGTTTAACCTCTTCTAGTCTATACACAGTACAGTAAAGGTGAAGTTTAGTTATCATTTAGTCACAAGTTGAAGTCATGTATATTTTATTTTGGCACATCAACCACGTTTTTCATATATAACCAAAGAAAGAAAAAAAAATGGTTAAAATTAATTGTTTTCATAAAATGCATAATGCATAGTGTTTTTAACAAAAACTAACACAACCACATTAATAAATAATATATATATATAGATAAACCAAATTAAGAAATTATTAAAAATATAACAAAATATTATAAACACTCAAATTAAACTCAGTTTAAATATTAAAACCTAAATATTAAATGTGATATTAAAACCTGCTATTATAAAAACTACTATTTTTAACCTAATTGCTGAAACCAATTTAAAAAGGATTGGTATATGAAGCATATATGCAATAGTCATACCATCGAAGAATCGGATTTAAAGAATCAAAGTCTATGAAGAATCGAACTTAAACCTAATTTAAAGAATCCAAGCATATGAACAATATATGTAATGTCAGCCATGTCAGGGCTTCCTTCTGCATAGTACGTCTTTTCACACTCGGTCTTCCCGACCTCTCCAAGTAATTCGACGAAAGAAAATACAGTGCCTGTCTCGATTGCTAATCTCGCCACGCAACCGACAAGATGCTGGTTGGGTATCCTACAATGAACAAATATATGCTTAAATACCAAATTAAATTCACCCATTTTCATGAAAAAGAAATCAGAAACCCTAGCAGAATTAGGGAGGTAAATAATTTTTTAATAAATTATAAACATGGTTACATTTCACAAATTATTTTTTAAATTAAAGAGAGGAATATATCTAGGAAATAATTATTATATGGTTGATTAAATCATGTATAAAACTATCTTATCTGATTGAAAATAAAAATACCTTAAACCTAATTCCAATATACATCTAAAAATAAACAAAACAGTTAATTATCTTAATATAGTTATCATCAATATTACAATTTTCTGTTATCTAAAGTAGAGTTTTGAATATATATAAAAAATATCTATTTAAAAACCCCTGTAATATCAAAATTATACAGTTTCAGGTAATGAAATTTACAATGTTTTAGTTCAATGGTAAATAACAAGATATCTAACATTCAATTATGAAAATAAAAATACTTTTTTAATACAATTAAAAAAAAATGTTAACAATCTATTCATAATTTTATTTTTCCTTTCTAACCTTTAATTATGAAAATGAAAATAATTTTCTTAATACAATTAAAAAAAATGTTAACAATCTATTCATAATTTTATTGTTGTTTTCGAAATATAATGCTATCTATATAACTGCCTCACGGCTATAACGCTATCTATCAATATAAATGTGTCTGAATGCCATAATGGAGAGATCTCTACCGCTGCCTCTCTATTATCCATTGTCAAAAGAAGCTGTGAATCCTTAGTGAACACTCCAGATAAAAAGGATAAACCTCAGCCAGAAATCTGCCTACTACTAATTAAATCCTGCAATCGTGAATATAAACCCGGATAAAATCCTCGAATCGTGAATCTAGACCCAGCTAAGCATAAAGCTAACTAAAATTTCACCAGTTATGCCTAAGTGCTGAGTTCCCAAGACCAGTGTTGCGTCTCAAAATGTGATTGGATGCTTTTACATTTTTTATAATCCTATTAAAAAATTTTGAGTTTTCGTTTTTTCGGTTTCTTTATTTTCCTAATTCAATACTATATTTTTACTTGGCAGGAAAGAAATTACATTTTTATAATTTAGGAGTTATATTTTATTATAGTTTTGTCTAATTATTTTAGAGTTTTTCATTATATTTAGTGATTTTTTAAGTCATATTTTTGTTTTTTTAAATGGTCTCTTCACTATATATATATGTATATATAGCTTGAACAGCTTAAAAAAGTCTTTAGAAAAGTAAGATTGTGGAGAGTTTACAACTCAAATTTGCGGTTCAACAAATTAACTAGAAAATATGTCAAAAAAACCTTCCAAAACTTATAGTAAATCAATTAAAGTACAATATATTTTATTGTTAATTTTAGCACAAACTTATAGTAAATCAATTAAAGTACTAGATATTTTATTGTTAGTTTTAAAATCACTTTATTATGTGAGAATGGGCTTTCCACAATTATAATGTAATTATTTATTATTTTTAGGTTGATGGTAGAGATTTAACCTCCATGGAATATGCTATAATATTTATAGTAGTATTTTTTCATCAATGGTTAAATATTTATCTCTATGTTACTTATACTCTTTTGAAATTAATTAAAAAAATTGTCATATCAACACATGTAATATTTTGCATGCACTATTGATAAAACTTAACATAAGAATAGTCATTCACAAGTTAAGAATTTCCTTTCTAAAGTGAAAGTGAAAGCAAACCTATATATGTGTGTGTGTGTTTAACTAATATATTAGATTTGTTTATAATTAAGAATAATAATAATTTAAATAAAGATATAATGTAGTTAACTTTTATGATTTTTTTAAACTCGGCAATGTGAGATGTACACTATAAGTGGTCTTTATGTTTATCCTAGATTAAGGTTTATCAATATTTATTAGTTATTTAATTTATATGGTTTTCAAGTAGATATTCAAAAGTACATTTTATTTTTTATTTTTTTTAATTAAGTTAATTCTAGGTAAGAGGATCTACCTACTACTAGGATGTTATAATGGGATTTGGTCAAGCTTCGTCAAATTTAAACACAAGTTGAGATAATTTAATTCCCCTCCAAAACTGTTTGTCATCCTCAACCTCTCCCTATAAAATTTGAGATAGTTTAATTCCCTTCCAAAGGTTACTTTAATCCTCAACCTCTATAAAATTTGAACCTAAAATTTAGTGAAAGATAAACCCCTTTCAAAACTATTTAATATTAAATAAAAAATTATATACTCATAGAATCTTTTATTTTTTATTTATTTTAAATATAGTGATTTCACTCTCATTTTGAATAATATTGATGCAACATCATCCTTTCTGGTTTAGAGGAATTACTTTTTACACTTAAATTTTCTAACATCAACAGTGGATATCTTTTTTAAAAATGTGTGATTTTCATGTCGATATTAAAACATAAAAAATATGTCAAAAAAAACTCAAATGTAAAATAATATATATATATTATATATATAAAAAAGAATATTTCAAAAAGCATATAATTAAAGGGAAAAAAAAAAAATTAAAAAAAAAAACAATACAAACATTTAAACTATTTTGAAAAAGTTAAAAATAAAACCCAAAAATATAAAATTTAATAAAACAAATTAAAAAAGAAAAAAAAACAACTATAAGTAAAAATTAAAAAAAAAAATTAAAAAAATGGAGTAAAGCAAAGAAACACCACCGATGAGTGGGTTAGGCCTCGAGGTGAGCGAGGGTGGGCATGTAAGCGATCATGTGAAGTTGCCTCCCCACCTCCCACGGGACTCAACTTGTCACGCCCCCAAGCCTACGGTAGTCTTCCAACCGTGCTAGGCGAGGTGTGGCACTACCAGTCGTTTTCTTTACCAATACTTACGATTATAGACTATGCCTTAATAATCCATACTTAGTTTTATTTTTGTTACCAAGTATTATTAATGTGCATTTATACCAATGAACACCCATACACATTCATTATCAACAACATTATAGAAGAGAAACGTACAACACTATAAAGGGAGGGGCAACTCCTTGCAATATGAGTCTGATCGATATCAATATATTATACAATCTTCACTTTAAAAAGGTATAGGCTAAGTCTTTGGGAAACCCCAAATTTATACTTGGCCAAATCTACAACTTTCACAAACTCGATTGCCTAGCTCGTTGGCACCTTCGCACGGTCGCTGCACGACTCACCAACCCGTCATTTACCTTGTCGCACGTCTTCCCTAGTTCGCACTTCATTTGGTGCACAAACACCCAAACCGTGTACACCTGCCCACATGCAGTCCCACTTGCCACCCTTGGGAAACACCCAAATCATGTGAAACAACACGTAGTATCGTCTGCCCAACTCTACGACCTCTGGTTCCAACCTTCACCAAGTCACCGTGCACACTTGCATGACGGTCGGGCACTCACCCGACTCACCCAAGAACCCATTCCAAGTCGTCGCACAAACGGGGCACTCCTTCGCACAATACAGGCACCACACACTACGGCACGCCCTTCTCCAACAAGTGGGCAACCGTGCCCGTGCCCTTCATCCAAACTCAAGACATGCATTCACCTTCATGTCACCTTGCCCCAAGAACGAGGGCATCTCCAAATCTGCGCCCTTCCTTTACTACGCCTCCACCTTGTTCTGCACACTTCTTCTGGTTGAGCGATGACCGAATGAGTGTGAAAATGCCTCCACGCATATCCAATATATAACAAGGTTAGGGCGAAGTTTGGTTGCCCACTCGACTTGCCCAATGCCCACAATCCATCGCAAACTCATCCCAATCGTATGTCGGTGTGCCCATGTTTGTAGGTTGGCTGTGGGTTGAGCACTCATGCTCCCCACGCCTTATAAACATTAGCTTGCCCTTCATTCATGCACATAAGTCCATCGCCCATGAAGATGAGCTCGCTCTTCACTAAACTGCACATCGCACTTCGTCCAACTGTGCATGCACTTCAAGCCAGGAGCACTCTAAGGATCGCAGGTCCTTACACAACCTATGAAGGCTAATTAGTGGGATCAGCCATACCACTCCTCGTGGGTTTTTATTTTAAATTTTAATTGCCTTTTTTGTTTTGTTTAAATTTTATTTTTAATACTTTTCTTTTATTGTTTTTATTATTTTGTTTCAATTTCGTAATTTTTTTTTAAATTTTAACTCTCTTTTTTAATTTATATATATATATATATTATATATATATATATATATATATATATATTATAATAATTTTATAAAATTAAAAAAAAAAAAAAATTGTTTTTTTATTTTTTTTCAATTTTTAAATGTTTTTCATAAATTATGTCTATTTTTCAATAAAAATTGCCCTTTTTCATTTTATTTATATTTATATTTTTTTCTTTAAATTATTAATTTTAAGCGTTAACTTTGATTATATATATATATATATATATTATATATATATATTATATATATATATATATATATATTCATTCTTGTATTTTTTAATATTTGATTTTTTTTGTTCATTTTTTTTTTTATTTGCTTCTTATTATTTTAAATTCATTGGTGTTGTTTCTATTTTTTTTAATATTTGAATTTTTATTTTATTTGTATTATTCTTTTTGTTTCTTTTTATTGATTTATTTTATATTATTTGATTTTTTTTTTCTTTTGTATTTTTCATTTTCATTTCTTTATATAATTATTTATTATTATTATAGCAACCCAATTCTATTATGTGCAATTTGATAGTTGATTTTAAAATTTTCGTTATAATTAATAGAGTCTTCCCCCATAATGTGTCAATTTCATGCTTGGTCTTTAAGTTTTTATTACAATGGGTCGAGTTCACCTACACTACGTGTCAATTTGATGGTTAATTTTTAGATTTGTGTTGCAATGTATCATGTTTTCTTAAGTTAAGATTTAAAATCGCTATATATTTAGAATTAAAAAAATAAATTATTCTTGGTATAATAACTCTTTTGTTAATGTGTTCATTCTTAAAGTTTATTTAGTCATAAAATTTGTGTGTAATGACGTGCTTGAAATATTTTGAAAACTTGAGATTTTTTTTCTAATTATGATCTTTGGTTTTAATTGTATGGTTGAAAAATTCTCAAGATTTAAGTATTTTTATAAGTTGCGATATTTTATCTTTAATGCTATGGTTGAAACCAAATACAATTTAAGGGTTTTTTAGAGTCAATATACTTTATCTTTAACAACATGGATGGAAATTGTTGGAATTATATGGATTTGAAACATGATATTTTATCTTTAACATGATGTCTCAGAATTGTTGTAATTTTACAATTTTTCAAGGACATGATATTTTATCGTTAATTCAATTCTTAAAAAGTGTCAAAATTGTAATCCGATTTGTTTTTTGTTCTAGCATCAAAACTTTTTTTTTTCGTTTTTTCATCCATTTTGCAAAAAAAAAAATGTTTTTTACTTCCATTTAAAAAAATGCTGAAAATTTACCCTAAAAAAACATCATTCTCACATACACAATTTTGGGTTGTTTTTTCAAGTTTTTTTTGGGTTTTTGGGCTAGAGTACCCATTTTGAGGTAATGGTTGTAATTTGATCAGTAACTATATTTTTAGTTGAAGTGGACCTCACTCCTGGATTACTTACTGAGATTGATCTATACTAAGCCACATTTTCTATTAGACAAAAGGTTATTACTAGTTGGTTCCATTTAGTTGTCTTGAATGACATAATATAGGCCACTTGATGTTTAACTGTGTTAACAAACACAAATACAAAGGAACAATAAATGTGGCAAGGGAACCAAATTACAGGAACTACACAAAGATTGTAAGAGGCAATTGAGAGGATGGGTCTCCTCAAAACTTCCCTGAGCGGCCCATGGAGAGAGGAGGAAGGTTATATGAGGCAAGTGACCTGATTAGTATGAGGTAGATAGGGATAGTAGATAGTATTTTTGAAGATGGGTTTCTAGAAAGTTTATCAAAGTAGAACATGGACTGTATGGTCCTAGATCCAAATTCATTTGGAACGTTCCGTTATGCAGACAAAGGTAAGGATATAAGATCATAATATGGCATAAATGAAAATGAAAATGATATTTGGGCCAAGTCTCCACATAGGAAAGGAAGGACCCCATTGAGGAGGAAGGGAAAAAATATCGATTTGGAGGGGACTAAATCTAGCATACTATCATTATTATCTCTTATCCACAACAGCAATGAATTCACACAGATTTCTCCCCAATTTCAGTTCATGAGGATCTTACGTCCTTGGAAAGGATCCCAGAAATTGGGCTTGACCCCATCTCCATCAGGAAACAATCGATTTCTAATTCGAATCGACTCGGAGGGACCTCGAAGACCTTTGAGTCTGTTAGGAAGAAGAAAAGAGACATTAAATATAAGAGCCTAGCTCTCTATGGTGATACTAGCTATAATTTAAATAATCGCTTCTCTGAAGACCTGAAGGAGCATCTATTCCCCGCTTTCAATTGTGGACCTGCAAGAACCTCATATCAAGATAAATATGGAACATATTTTCATGATCTTAGAGCAACATTTCTAGTTAAAAATGGTCTCCAATGAAGTTCATGTCTCTAAATGTCAGAGGCCTGGGATCTACCCAAACAAGAAGATACTTAAAGAACTTCATAAAAACTAAAGGACCATCCATTGTTTTGGTGAAAGAAACCATGATAGAAAAGGAAAAAGGCACTGGGGTTTTTTTTGAGATATGTCCATTGTGGAGGGGTTGCACCACAAATTCATAAGGTAACTCTGTGGTCTGGAAGCTATATGGGATCCAACAATATTCAAATTTGAGGCACACTCTTGCTGTGCTGGAATTATTTAGACATGTCAATGTAGAAACTTCTCCTTTAGATTCCGGTAGATTAATATATATGCACCATACATCAATCGTAGAGTCTTTTGGGGCTTGTTTAAGTCTTTGGGAATTCTAGACATCATACCTATAATCATAGGTGTGGATTTGAATTTCACAATTACTCAAGATAAATGTTGGGGACACATGGCCAAAATGGATTTGATGGCTAGATATTTTAAAGGAATAATAGAATACAATGCCTTCATATATTTCTCTATGACTCCCCTATGTCCAACATGGTGGAATGGTCACTCCAAAATAGAGGGTATTGCTAAAAGAATCGATAAATTCCTGGTCGATTCAATCTTGTGCCAGAAATTAAATGAGATCCAATCTTAGGGATATTTCTAATCATGATGCAATTATGTTGGAATAGAATGTTGAGTTGGATTCTCCTAAGATATGCTTTAAATTTAATTTAATGTGGTTAGATGATTTGGATTTTCGGAATGTGGTCCACGAGTCATGGTCCTCTCTCATCAATTCTTCCTCTGATTATCCCATATTAAGGATCAAAGACAAACTTTTGTGACTGTAAAAAGTGGTAAGAATCTAGATTTTCAATGAAAGGTTTGCCCTTTGCAATGAGTTGCAATCCTAAAATGACGAAATTGCAAGACTTTAGCAGTCGATTTCCTTAAGATTATTCTTTGTCCACCAATAGTGGCAATTCTAAACCTTGTGATTAAGAAAGACAAAATTATCCAATCACAAGAAGCAGAATGGAGGCAACAAAGTCACCTTACTTGGATCAAGGGCAGTGATCGTAACACATAATGTTTTCATCAAGTTGCATCCAAAAGAAACCAAATTAACTCTATATGGGTCACTAAACATGTATAACGAAACAGATATACCTTTGATAGGGAGATAAGAAGGGAGGTAGGGAGGTTTCTCAAAGAATTATTTAAAGAAAGAGGGGAAGATTACATGATGGAGAAAATGAGTTTTGTAGGCATAGTTCCTCTCATGGTTAGTGATGAGAATCCACTATTGATGGATAACCCAGTCTCGTTGGAAGAGATACAATAGACTATCAAGGACATTGTTATAGACATATTTGGGCACTGCAACACTAATCACATATGTCGATAAAAAAAAGGGCTCTTAAACCCCTAAAAGTGTTGTTTCACACCCTAAAGGATCTTGGTCAACTGATTACATCATTTCCCAGAGGTTCCACCTAAAAAACCAATAACAACTGGCCAAAACGGCACCATACAGACTGCTCCTTCGTCAAGGTGCAATGCATCTCACTTGCTGCACACAAGGGGTGCGATACATACTTAAAAGGCCTTTTGTAGGGTGTGATGACCAAGAGTAGACAACTGGTAGAGACAGTTTGCTAAGTCGAAACCCACAGAATCTTCTAGAAACTTCTCATATGACACTAGCCTCTCTGAATTCGCCCAGGGATGAGTAAGAGATCATGAAATCTCCAAGTGGAACCAAGAATTATCAGTGAAATGAAACTAATCAAAAACCCACAAGCTAACTCACCCTTATACAAATATCTATAAATGGATCCCTCAGCTAAGAGATCTAGAGGCTGGAATTTTGTAATTTATAAGGAAGTGTTGTTGGTTTCTCTTTGAGAAGAACATTGTATTTGTTGGGTGATCTTACTTTTGATGAGGTGAAGAGGGCTTTCATGCTGGGAGGATGATGTTGGATTAGACAGCTGGGTTGTAATCCTCTCTTTTACTTCTACTATCAATAAAGTTCTTTGAGTTTTCCTCCATATAATTGTGAATTTGCAAATCTTATTATTTGTGGATGTAATTGTATGGTTAATGTATTTCTGATTCTGCATTGTTTATGATATCGTAGATCTCGATGCTTTGATGGTATTTTGTTGCTTTGCCTCTATGGATATTCTCTAAAGTGGGACAAGTAGGAGAAGAGTGGCAAGCTCTATCAAAGGAGAGAGGAAAAAAGCAAGGAGCCAAGCAGAAGATATAGGTTGGTGTTCTCTACTTCTGTCTTATCTATCATACATAAAGGAAATTTTGAAGCGCTTTGAATTGTTTGTTTCTAAGATAGCTACCCATCTTAGTGGGACTAACATATCGAAAAGACACTAGTTTTCGTGGAAGCAAAATGGCGGCTCCACTGGGGAGCGATTAGTTTGTTCGTTTGTTATGATTTTTTGCTTATAAACTATAGACGGAGCCTGAAGTTAAGCCAACTAGCCTTCGAACTTCTTTTTCTATGAAACTCTAAAGTAGATCAACGTTGCTTCAGTCAATCTCTAGGTTGGTTTATGAATTGAACATCTCACTTGCAAACATCCTAAGTGCCCTTGTGATAGCTCATTAATGTCATAAGATCATACTCCTGTACTTTGTTATTAATGCCTATCATAGCTCAGCATAAATCACTGAACTTAGCTGCATATTTTGAGAAAAACCCAAGCTTAGTTTCGTTCCCTGGTCCATCGCACTATCTGTAATTGGCAGCCTAGATGGATCACACTTCCTATGTGTTGCAATGAGATGCATCCCTTTTTCCCTTAAGGATAGGTGCGATGATTGAATGATATTGTTTCTCTCTCTAGAATTTGATTTTCTCTTCATTGTTTTTAGCTCTATTCAGTAGTTTTGCTGCTTATGATCAGTATAGCATTTTTAAAGCCATATTCCTTTACATTATTCAACCTGCATTGATAAGTATTTGTGAATGTTTTTTATGTATTTTTCATCATTAGCGGTCCTTCTTTGTCAAAAGTAGCTTAATCGAACTGTCATTTTTTATGAAAAGAATTGTCACAAGTGTCGAAGAGTGTCACAAAGTCTTCCCTTTCCAGATAGTCAATTGTACTTTTGATATTATATTTGATTTGAACTATCAATATTTGAAGTGTCGAAAGCAGTTTTGCATTCAAAATTGAAAGTGTTGTCTTAGTCTTCCTTTCGTTTTGAAGAGAAATCATTTAAGTGTCGCTTTGAAGAAAATAGTTCAGATCTGAACTTAGTTTTCTTTTTTCCATTCTCACATTAAGGAAACGGAAAAAAAAAATGCATGCATGTGCATTTGCATTTAGACTACATGCAGAAAATGATTTAGGAACGGTGCATTTAGTGTGTGCTCTCTGCTCTCTGTTGAAAGAATCATACTCTCATTTCCTTAGTAGCTAGGATTTTCATCGCTAAAAGAAAACAAACGACTATGTATCATTTTAGATTGCATATTTAGGAATTTTACATCTACATCATGCACTGAACCTTGAAAGACAAACTTATAAAAAGATCAACTATAAAGTAAACCTCAATCAACATAGAAATCTTTGGAACCTAACGCACAACATTTAGAAGTCTAGGCTAGAGACGCATTCTAGCATTGTAAAACCTGGTAACTATCATTTTCATCGAAGGTTGAGTGGTTCCTCCTCTTTGATACGACAAGTGCGAGTATGGACTTGTGCTCCCTGTACCGTCGAGTATATATTGGGGGACCACAATAGGTTGATATCCTTTATCCTTAGGAAGTTGTTTCTGTCACCTTATCGATCACAATGCACTGAACTTTAGAAAGATTGATTACCATACATAAAATCCTTGGTAATTTCTCTTTAATTTACCACCAAGGTCTATATTGCAGTTTTGTGATTGGTTTGGTAATCCCTCAGTCTAGATTCTAGAGCACTCACTTTCATTCCTTTTCAACACTTTAAAAGAAAAGGTTCATTTAAGCACTTGTCACTTCAAGCTCATTAAAAATCGAAGGCGACTAGAGTCACCTTTAGCGTTTTCTTGACTCTTAAAAATTGAAAAAGGAAAATTGTGTCAAAGCGTCTTAAAATTTATCTAATTTAGAATAACATCCCTATCCCTTCATTGGTCTTAGGTTGAGTTAATGGAGTCCACCAATCAAGGACTAATCCTTGGGAGAAATCCTAGTCCTTTCTCTTCTTGGGGAGATATTGGTGCTCCGTATATGGCTACATTGTCCCTTCGAGGAATTACAATTGGCCTACTAGTATGGCTATTCTCAACCTCTCTCGTTCAAAACACCATAATTCCTCAACAATCGAATCAGAAACCAGATGATACTAGAGTAGCTCCCTCACCTTCTACTTCATTTGTTTCTCCCTCCCCTTCTTCCTCTTCACTTGGTGAGGCTAGTGATACTAAAAACCAAGTAATTGAGAAGAAGAAGAAAGGGAAGGAGAAGAAGAAGAAGAAGTCTGTCAGGCAAGCGGGAAACCGTGCATCATCCAGTGAAAATCCACACACTGAAGCTTCCAAACCCAAATCTCCATGCATAATTTTCAAAGGAAACCACTTTCATCGAGATTTTCCTTGCATTCTACACATTCTGAGAGACTGGTCTCCCCGCTTGCACCATCCGATGTCATCAACCTTTATCGACCATGTTGAGAACACACCATCGACTAGTGAAAAGGAAGTTAATGGAAAAAATGGAATATTCAAATTTCCTTGTAGGTTGTGTGAAGGTGATCATGCCCTTCACCACTGTCATTTTCTATATGAAGCTAAAAGTGTCTTGGATAACCGTCCTACTTCACCGTGGCAATTTCTACCTGGATACAAGAAACTCTTGCCAAGTCCATCACTATTTGAACAACTGACATACCTTACTTATTGGTCGAAATGCCTATCATTGAATATAAACCCTCTGAGTCCATACCAAACGAAAGTCAATAGGTCAAGGTGCGAGTTGACCCAGTCTTTCCTTCAAAAGGTCCACCTTCAGATGATATAGTTTCCAAAGAGAATGAGAATGACACCATTCAAATTATTTTTGTTAACATAGAGTCTGATGAACATGGGGCCAATCTACCCATTCGTTTACCACAAAAGGGAAGTTCCCCATTTCGAGAGATTCATCCAGCCATTTATTTGGTCCCTCCTCCAAGCAATCTGGTCATTTCATTCAATTGGAATCTACTAGCGAGACCCCGCCTTCCATCTAATGTACCATTCTGAATCATAGTACAAGTTTACAAAATGATCATGTCTGGAATTATCATAGATGAAGGGGCTTCCATGAGCATCCTTTCCTCAACTTCTTGGAAAGTTCTTGGTTTGACATTGGTTATGCCTAAGAATCGAAATTTGTCAGGCTTCAACAAAGGAACCAATCGACCATTAGGGATCCTTCCAAATTTGCCTATAACTTTGAGAAGGAAAACCATTCACTTGAACGTGATGGTAGTCCAAGGGCCACTATATTACAATCTACTCCTTTGGCATGACTATGTTTGCAACATGGGAGTTATTGTTTCCACACTCTTTCGGGTGATGTGTTTCCTGTATGAAGGCAAAATGGTATAGCTTGTCGACCAACTTTCATTTCCTGGTTTGAACACAGTTACAAGTCAAATGCCATCCGTAAATGGTCTGTTTGAATGAAGAGTGTATCTTCAACCTCTAGTTCATCCACCCAATTACCATGAGTAGTTCGGTGAATGTCACGAAGCTTAGGGGGCATGCACCCTGGTCTGCTTCGGCAAGCGAACCCAGATGAAAAAACATATTTCCTTGTAGGTTATATGACCAGTCTGAAACACCATTTTTGTGTAGGATGTTGGATTACTATGGAACATTTATCTCCTCACACGTTATGTGATTCGAAGCTCACACCATTCACCTTTGTCTATCTCGATGGGCAAAGACAAGGAAGTGTTTTGTTTGCTCCGCAGACGAAATGATCCTACTTAAATGTAGGAGCTTCCATAAGGTAACTAGAAATTCTCATTTTCTCAACACCTAAGGGCATGCAGACCTTTTTTATGCAAGTGAAAAGTGACCAACGTAACTCTAACCTCATAGATTTTTAGCCTAACCTTTAGTTCAACTACTTAGGTTAGGTGAACGGTCTGATCCACCATTCACCTTTGTCAGCAGTGCGCTGGAAAAGCAAAGGAGATGTTTTATCTAAACTATCCTACCTAACCTCAGTGGTTCATTAACTCTTAGTGTAGTTATTACTGTAGTTGGTCGTTCCCAACCTGCATACAAAAGGCAATGAGAAAATTTTCGCATGGGGCAAGCTCACTAAAAAATGAAACTAGTAAGAGACATCTTTAAAGACAACTAGCATGAGTAATGTTACCGAAAGGTTCAAGCTCATTAAAAAATAATCCCTCCATTGAGCATAGTTTCTAAAGATTCAAGCTCGTTAAAAAATGAATCCACCGTCAGTAAATAACCTTTGTGATTTCATTGATACCAAGCTTTTGAGCCTTGGTCGTGTTCTTACCGTCACCTCCACCCTTTTAGTCCATCATACGAGTCCACTTGATTGTTTACCCTTTTGACGAACAGATCTAACGAGTGATGATATTAGCTACCCTTGTTACACTGTTATGTTTGAGAAGTTCCAAACTTACCTAGAACCAGTTGCTACCCGAAAAAATCACTCGTTCCTAAAAAATGAGTCGCTTATAATCTCTTTTTAGACTGGTAAAATATGAAAATATTGCAAAGCTACTCGCCTTTCCAGCTCGTTAAAGTAAGGCAAAGCACCATCCCTCTACATTTTAATCTTTTTGAACCTGAGGGATCATTCCACAAAAGGATGGAGCACTTGTCTTATTCGGCTCACTAGAACGATCGAAAAGTCATCCCTTTCATATTATTTTATACTTTTTCTGACATAAGGGATTACGCCACGAAAGATGACTACTCGAGTTTCCTTTCCGTATCTTTTCAAACCCTCTAAACATGAAAAGGACCGAGTTATATTTGTCATTAAACTCATTAAAACAATAGCGACAAACTTGTCCATCTAGACAAGAGCAAGTTTCACTGTCGCTAGGCTTGCTAAACATAGTAACAGGTTTGCCCAAAGGGGAAATTATAGAACAAGCATATGTTATTCTCCTCAAGCTTGACAAAAATAAACAGGTACTAGTTAGTAATGAATAGGGAAAAGGGAAGAAAACTTGAACAACTTCATTGGTAGCAGGTCACTATTGAACATAACACTTTCACTCCATCACCATGATTGAGTTGGGTTAGGTTATTCGGTTCACTGGTCATGTCACTATTGGTCCTCTATACCATCCATTTTTTGGGTTAACACCACCAATCGATCACAATGTCGCCAATATGTTCAAGGTAATTCATTCAGAGAGTTCACCAACCTAGCTAATGTCTCATCCATTGCAATACCTTCACTCTCCATTTTTCATGACCACCATTCCTGAACCTTGTATCATTAGATCATTTTCACCTCTAGAAAATCATTTTCTTCATTTCGTGTCATAGATGTTGGATTCATTAAGGCCCTCCTACGATGGGTCACTTCTTGTCGACATCAGCTCATTATCCATGAATTTGACTTACGAACAACCCTTTCAATACTTTGAAGCTTCAATGCCTCAATGGCAAGTTTATCACCTCTGGCAACAGGTTTACATCAATGGCCTTCAACCTAAAGATTTTGCATGGTGTTCGACACCAAATCCTATATTCACACCACATCAATTTTACTGTAGTACCTTGAGTGTCATTACCATTATCGGTGATTCCCCTCGTGCCTGTTAAAAACTTACATCAGTGGCTGGTAATCAGGTGATGTCTTTCCATGTTTGAATTCAGAACATCTTTTCACATGGATCAACTTGTACATTAGGTGAAGATTGAATGAGTTTTGAAGACCGTGGATCTAGTTTCATCCATCGGGGCTGCGATATATTCAGGAAAATAAAGACATAAAATGTACACCATAGATGCAAAAATGATCATCCAAGCTAAGGGATGATGACTCTACAAGAATCACTAGTCTACAATACGAGATGATCATCTATCCTATGTACATGAAAATGAATTTATAAGGTTGAGCATGGGAATGCCCACCTCAGCTAGATCATGAAAATAATATGAAGATAATGTACTGTATTGTATTTAATATAGGTCACCTTCCAGTTCAAAGAACATGAGATCCTCATGATAAAGCATTTCACCCGACATCAGAAGATTTACGACCTCATGCTTTAGGGGACAACTATTATAGACATGTTTGGGCACTGCAACCCCAATCACATATGTCAATAAACCAAGGGCTCTTAAACCCAAAAAGTGTCGTTTCACACCCTAAAGGATCATGGTCAACTGATTACATCATTTCCCAGAGGTTCCACCTGAAAAAACATTGAGAACTAGCCAAAACTAGACCATGTGGACGACTCCTTAGTCAAGGTGTGGTGCATCTCACCTATTACACACAAGAGGTACGATGCATACTGAAAAAGCCTTCTGTAGGGCGTGATGAGAAGAAGTAGACAAATGGCAAGGACAGTTTCCTAACTGGAAATCCATAGAATCTTCTAGACACTTCTCATATGACACTTGCCTCTCTGAATTTGCCCATGCATGAGTAAGAGTTCATGAAATATTCAATTGGAACGAGGAACTATCAGTGAAATGACACTAATGAAAAACCCAGAAGCTAACTCACCCTTCTACAAATATCTATAAATGGATCCCTCAGCTGAGAGATCTAGAGGCTGGAATTTTGTAATTTGTAAGGAAGTGTTGTTGGTTTCTCTTTGAGAAGAACATTGTATTTTTGGGTGATCTTTCTTTTCATGAGGTGAAGAGGGCTTTCATGCTGGGAGGATGAAGTTAGGTCAGACAGATAGGTTGTAATCCTCTCTTCTACTTCTACTATCAATAAAGTTCTTTGAGTATTCCTCCATAGAATTTTGTACTTGTAAATATTTTTATTTGTGGATGCAATTGTATGGTTAATGTATTTCTAATTCTGCATTGTTTATGATATCATAGATCTTGATGCTTTGATGGTGTGTTGTTGCTTTCCTCTACAAATATTCTTTAAAGCGGGACAAGTAGGAGAATAATGGAAAGCTCTATCAAAGGAGAGAGGAAACAAGCAAGGAGCCAAGTGGAAGATACAGGTTGGTGCTCTCTACTTATCTCTTATCTATCATACATAAAGGAAATTTTGAAGCGCTTTGAATTGTTTGTTTCTAAGATAGCTACCCGTCTTAGTGGGACTAGCAAATTGAAAAGACACTAGTTTTCCAGGAAACAGACATGGCCAAGGAAGAAATCCCTAGTCTTGATGGCTCGTCGATCGAATTGTTCATTTTCTTCTTCGACATGATGGGGTCAGAACTAGTGAGTATGGCGGAAGAAATCCATGTTCCTTCAAGCAACCCAAGTGTTATCAATTCCACTTTCCTTACTCTTATTCAAGAAAAAATACTCTTTCTCACTCTCTTATTTCAGGCCTATTTCATTATGCAACTCTCTATACAATATGATATTTGAAACCCTTGGTAATAAAATTAAGGAGATTTATCACCTCACATTTCTTTGCAGCAGTTTGGTTTCTTATCAAACAGGTAGATCAAATACACCATTGCAATTGCACAAGAGTGCATACGCTCAATCAGGTTGAAGAAACTAAAAGCATGTCTCATGAAGTTTGACCTTCGAAGGGATTTTGACTGCATGGACTGGGAGTTTCGATCATTGATTATATATAAGGTTGGCTTGAAGCATATATTATTTCAATGGATTATGGCTTGCATAACATCTTCCTCTGTGGTTTTCCTCATCAATGGAGAGCCTTCCCAATTCTTCAAAACAGAAAAAGGCCTCAAGCAAGGTTGTGCATTATTTCCTCTTCTTTCTGTTTTGGTTACCAAAGGCTTAAGTAGAGAATCAAGGCTAAATATAATGTTGGGGCTATTGTTGGATGAGTCCCTCTAGAGGTTGTATCATTTCCCACTTAATGTTTATGGATGCCGTGTTGTGTGTCGGTGAGGCCAAGTTCTCTGTGTGGGAAACATTCCATGATACTTTTGTGGATTTCGATAAAGCTTTGGGTCTTATTATTAGGAAAGAAAAAATAGAGATGATAACCAATTCAATGGACTCTCTGATGATGTGTGAAATTGTTGCATATTGGGGTCAATATCCTATCCATGTCAGGAGAATTTAAATATCTTGGATGCAGATTAAAGCCTAACAAATACTCCATATTGGACTAGGGTTGGCTTATTTCTATGTTTCATAAAATGTTGTCGAGTTGGGATAAGAGATGGCTTGCAATGGGTGACAGAGTCATAATGATAGAGGTTATTTTTCTTAGCATTCTACTTTACTCGATGCATATATTGTACATTCCACAAGCTACTATTGATAAAATTGATTCCATCATCACCAATTTTCTTTGGTCTAGAGTTGATTCTATGTAGAATTTTCACCTTATGGGACTGAAGAACATTGCGAGGTCTATTCAAAAAGGTGAATGGGGCATCATAGAAACCATAATTTTTAATTTGTCCCTTCTCGTTGCGAGCATTTTATGTAACTAGCTCACAAAAATATGGAAAAGATAGATGAATGCCTTAGAAATAAGCCTCTTCGAGGGGGAAACCTCCTTTACATTATGCAAATGAACAATTCTTGGATGATGCAAATGACAAGTCCTCCTTTCTATATATAGGAGTCTAAGGGGTCATAATATAATCAGAGTTGACATAATAATAATAATGTAAGGGCACAATAATAATAATATGGGGACTACATGGGCACAATGATATAATAAGGGGGTTGTACTAATAATAATAATAGGTTACACTAATAGTATAGGGACCTAACATGCCCCTGTCCTCCAAAAAGTGTTGTCCTCAATGCATGAGTAGTTCATGATGCTTCTGTATAAAATTCTTGCCCTTCCATGTGGAATCTTCAGCAGGTAAGTTCTTCCACTTGATGAGATACTCTGAAATTGATTGATTTCATAGCTATCAGGTTCTTGCTTCTGTGACTACTTGAGGTTCCAACATGATTTTTCCTTCGTCATCAAGTTCTGGCAATATTGTTTGAATTGGGATCTTCTGCAAATTTTGAATGAGTGGCCACACTTCTTTGTCCTTCTTCCATTCATCCCTTGCTTTGTTTATCCAATCTAGTTTGATAATAGGAATAACACAAAACAATGCCTCTACATCCTCATCCTTTCTCGAGAGTGCATATGCAACAACATTTTTCTTCCCTCCTTTTAGATGATTTCAAGGTCATAACTCAACATATTTGTAACCCAATTTTTCTATTCTTCTAAAGATAATCTTTGTTCTAAAAAGCATTTAAGAGTATCATGATCCATTTTTACCTTGAAGTGTCTTCCCATTAGGTAAGGTTTCCATTTCCTAAGTTTATGTAGTATTTACAACATTTCCTTCTCATAAATAGCTTGCTTGAGATGTAGCCATAAAAATACCCAATTGTCTACATCAAACTTCCTTCACTACGATGTTGATTTGTCTGTTGTTTCATTTGATTCTGCAACAAAGTGGTGTTATCCTTTAAAAGAAGGAGAACTTGTTGTTGATGCTCGATGTGATCTTTCACTTCTTGAATCTTTTTCTTCTTGATATGTCCTTCTATCTTGAGAGTTTGAGGAGTGGTAATTTCTTCCAATGCATTACAAGATATGCTCGGATTTATTTCTTGATGCTCGATGTGATCTTTCACATCTTGAACATTTTTCTTCGTGATATGTCCTTCTATCTTGATAGTTTGAGGAGTGGTAATTTTGGCCAATGCATTACAAGATATGGTCGGATTCATTTCTTCATTCTCGGTGTGATTTTTCACTTATTGAACCTTTATCTTCTTGATATATCCTTCTATCTTGAGAGTTTGAGGAGTGGTAATTCTTGCAAATTCTTTACAAGATATGGTTGGAGTTATTTTTTCTTTCTCTAGGGTTAGTTCCTAGTGTATATCCTCTTCTTTTGATGTTTCTTGATCCTTTTCTTCCTCCCCTTCACAATCAATGTAAAATAATTTGTTATCAGCACACTTATGACCTTTAATGTATTTGTTATCACAATTGTAACAAAGTCCTTTTGCTCTTCTTCTCTTCCAATTGCTGTGGTGTCACCCTTGTAGGTTGTGGAAGGCTATGAGAAGCAAAACTTCCATTTTTATAGTTGTGGGAGGTAGAATTCCTTGTTTCCATAATTTTTCTTTGCACTTTTCTTGCCAACCTAAATGCCTTCTCCAATGAATCACATTCCCAAAGATGAACCTCATGTTGAATTTTATCCTTTAGTGTCCCTATGGAGACATCAATCCTCTGCTTCTCTCGAATATCATTTTTCCTTATATTCAATTTTTGAAAGTCCTCAATATGCTCTGCCATTGAACACTTTTGTTTTGAGATTTATCAATTGACTAAAGAAGGTGTTTCTCTTTGTATCCTCATAATGTGCTATCGTTTCCTCTGTGAAAATTGACCACGTAACAAGTGGTTTATGAGAACAAATCCCTTTATACCATAAAAATTGATCTCGTTCTAAATATGAAAATGAAATACATACCTTTTGTAACATTTTCACCTCATCTAGATCAAAATATTGCTCCATCTATAGTATCCAATTTACTGGATCCTTGCCATCAAACTCCCTCATATCGCTTTTCTTGGTTTTTAGAAGCTCAATCTTGAAATAACTATAACTCTGTAAATTCAAATCTCCAAGTTTTGACATTTTGCTGTAAAGTATCCCTCTCGTTCCTCATTCTAACCGCGCAAGTCTTATCAATATTGGATTCTCCAATGAAGAGTTACGCGAAATCTCCCACAATGGCCTAAGTATAGACTCGTTTAGTAGAGAGAACTTCTACGAATTGTCACAGGTCACTGTTTGAACCTTAGGCCTTGAAAATGATACCAAAACAAACTACAATCCGTACTCTTTTTGTAATTCCTTATGAAAATTCAATCTGATGCTTAGAGAAAAAGTTATGATGATTTTTCCAAGGTGACCTGTTTGGAATGTAATTCAGGGGTCTAAAAAAACTGTAACTTTCTCAGATTGTATCTTTGAATGTATAGTGAGACATGATCTAAAACTTGGAGCTGAGATTTAGAAATACTTCTTCTCAAATGGGTTTTTTTTATCTTCTTAAAATTCGTAGCGAAAGCGTTATAGAGAAAGTTCCACAATGACCCATTGTAGATGAAATTTTGGCGCTTGCAAAAACCCTAACTTCCTTAGATTATATCTTTGAAAATACAACGAGACAAGGTATGAAAGTTTGACCCAAGGTTCAACAAGATTTCTTCTCAAATAGGTTTTTTTTTTGGCTTCTAAAACATCATAGAAAAATGTTATAGTGAAAATTCCACAATGACCTATTTGGAGCAGCAAAACCCTAGAATCCAAAGCTCTCAAACCAAGTGTTACAAAACCAGCACACAAAAAGATAGAAAAGGTAGATGAACACCTCAGAAGTAAGCCTCTTCGAGGGGGAAACCTCATTTACATTACAAAAATGAACAATTCCTCGATGATACAAATGACAAGACCTCCTTTCTATATATATGACTCTAAGGGGTCATAATATAATAAACACTGACATAATAATAGTAATATAATGACACAATAATAAGAATAGTGGGCTTCTATGGAGCACAATAATAACAATATGGGGACTACATGGGCACAACAAAATAATAAGGGGGTTGCACTAATACCAAGAAGGGGTTACACTAGTAGTATAGGGACCTAACAAAGCATTTGGAGGTTATTCTTTGAGAAGGGGCTATGGAAAAATATTATGTTTTGGAAATATATTAAACATGCAAGCATAGAGAAGTGGATTGCAACAAGGGTTCCATCTATTGGTAGTCCATCAAAAATATTGAGCAGTCTAAGCATCGCCATTCGTTGGTTTTGCAACAACCTATGTTGGAGGCTGGGTGATGGGATGAGAATTAAAGTGGGTCTGGATGCCATAAAAGGCATGAATGGTAACCACCTCCCTAGTTACATCATTAATAAACTTAATTCACAAGGGATGGATAGTCTTTCTAGCTTGTGGCAGTGGTTGAGTCATTAGTTGGTTGCTCGTTCTTGGACACATGATTGGCATATCATTTTATTAGAGGACTTTGTGGTTGAATGGGAAAGTTATCCCAAGATGATTTTCATGGCGGACATTAATATCTCATAGAGGTATGATGTGTGTGCCTTGTGAAGACAAATTGGGAATGATTGGATTTCAATTAAGGAAGCATATGACCACATGAACTGCACTTCACAATCGTTTTCCTTCTCTAATATTTCCTCCATGCTATTCAAGTGGGAAGCCCCCTTGAAGATTAAGTGTTTCTCATGAGTGGCCATTAACAACCATATTCTTACTTGGGACAATTTACATAAAAGAGACCTCTTTGGTCCTCACTTATGCTGCTTGTGTAGATAGGAATGTGAGGACTTCTTCTACGTTTTTATGTGTCCCCTTTTCTATCGAGATTTGGGAGGGGTTGTCAAAATTTTGTGTGTCCCTCATATTAACGAGGCGTCCTCCATTCACAAATGTTTCAATATATGGAATTCCATAGCTAAAGCCCACAAAACCCTTCCCCTCTATGTATTTTGGGGAATTTGGCAAGCGAGGAATGCTTTGATATTTGAAAAAAAAATCCATGTGTCTAAGACTGTTGCTCTCAACATTGCAGGTTTTTCCTAGGAAGTTGGTCCATAGATACCAAAGAACTCCCTTCCATTTGTGTTATATGTTGATTTAACCAACATTTTCCATATTTGTTCCTTTGATAGTGCCTCCTCTCAACAGAATTGTGGATGTCATGTCTGGCTACACTTGTACCTTTTGTACATTATCATTTCTTGTGGAATGGTGGTAGGGGGACAATTGTAGAGCCAATATGCTCGCATTGTGGGGTGCTCTCACGTGCTATTCTTGTTTGGGCATTGATAATTTCCTCATTTTTTGTGATTCCCTTGCTTTGATCAACTCGATTCAACGTAGTTGCTCTCTTGATGTTCCAGTTATCTGTAATTGGATTCAGTTGACGAGGAACATTTTACCTTCTTTGTGAGTTGTCTCCTTTCAACATGTCTTTCACTAGAAGAACATTGAGGTTGATGTGCTCTCAAAACTTGGTCTATCCCTCAGCCCGAGCTTTATGTTCTTTGAAAAGTTCTGTGATGGGAGGGGATGTGGTATGGGATAGTTTGAGATTTAACTTGTCTTTGTTGCTGCGATTTGGTACTTTTTTTTGTTGGTGTCTTTTTGGGTGGGATCCCTGCAAACTCCCCTACATTTCTTGCTTTCCTACACTTCTCCTATTGAGGATGGGTCAAGTGGACAACGGTTTTATCTATAAATTAAGGATGAGTACACTTTGTTACAAAACCATAAATATGTAACTTTTTTTGTATGGAATGAAACTTTGTTTTTTGTTTTGAGAAAAAAAAAAAGAAAGAAAGAAGGAAAGAAAGAAAGATATATTGATTAAATTTGGGGTTTTTAATAGTTAATGCATATGAAATGTGATAGTGATTATTATGATTGTGTAATCCAAAAATGAAAAGGAACTAACTTTGATTTTTTAAGAGCAGCAATTTCTATAATTTTCTAATGCAAATATGAAAGAGACGCTTACATCTATTTTTGAAATATAATCTAAAATACCAAGGAATTTCATAAGAAGATAACATAAGATTTACATGACAGTGTAAGAGTTTCACAGTTTCACGGGAAAAAGTTAAGCAAATATAGTCATTGATTGAAACCAGAAAAACCTGATTTTTAAAATTTAATGCCCTGTATATTGTTTATAATTCTGATCCATATGCCGAGCATAGTGGATAATGATATCCAAAAGTACTACAATAATTTTCTTGGCTTTTGAGAGAAACTTAAACTATGCATAATAGATAATGATATCAAAAAATAGGTCAACAATTTGCCTGGCCTTTTAGAGAAACTTTAAGCATTTAATTGGTACATTGTACAACGCTTTCTGTAAAACTAGCTTACGCATATCTCTCGTAAGAAGATTTCCGCAATGGATGTTACCAGTGTTACGTCGATTTTATGGTTGGGTTAAATTAATCGATACTTTGACGTTGAGGAACGACAGAAAGGTGGTGTGCCCCTAGGGCTACGATCAATGGATGGTTTTCAGGCTGCCCTGGCAGTGAGAAGGTGGTTAGGCAGTTGGTGCCAATTGCCAGCGAGGAAATTTATTATCGTTATTGATTATTAGGGATTAGTGTTTAAAGAAAATATTATTTTAAATATTTCAGAGATTAAGCTTATGTTATCCATATAGATTTATTAATTAATGATCTAGCAAGTTTGGAGGGCATGAAATTTATAGAGTTTTAATTATTTTAGTTTATAAAATTTGGAAAAAAA
>APFE031223572.1:112109-147408 GCA_000404065.3 Pinus taeda
CTCATAAATGTAAGAATGGTATATTTATACAAGTGGAAAAAAAATTACTTTTAATTCTCCATTTATGAAGTTGATATATATATTTAATTTTAAATGATATTTTTTAATTACTTTATTTTTCTTTAAAGTTATATAAAATTATGTTTCTTAATAGCCACACCAAAATATGTTATCTATGGCTCGTACTAAACTAACTAGGCATACCGGTATGAGGGTGATGCGTGACTTAACTAGGCATACTGGTATGAGGGTGATGCGTGACTTTGTGTTGAACCAAAAGTTGACATGTTTCTCTTTTAAAATAAAAATCAAATACTACAAATAAAAAATTTGGTTAAAATAAAAATAGAAATATAAATACATATTTATTTAAATGTAATTGAAAATAGTATAAAACATCAATAATCTAACTCTCACTATGCTCTCAATATTATCTCGAATGAAGGAAATATTGTAATTAGTATTTGATATGTTTATGAAATTTAAAGGTGATATACAAATTGTAAGTGAAATTTTATGTATTTTGGGTAATGGATCAAGTTACTAAACACATAAAATAAATGACTTATTAAACTTAGTTAATAGCCAAAACAAAGATAAAACATCATATCCGAAACACATAACAACAAACATGATAAATGAGCTCACCCCTCTCGTGGGCTACATCTCCTTGTCCAACTTCCAATGCAGGGCCTTTTTCATTAATTGCTCAATTTTTTGTTTTCGTGCATTTAGAATGCTCAAAATTAAAAAAAAATGTCTCCAATAGATCTAGAACTATCAAGAACACCCATCTAGGTTTTTTGTTCACCTCGTTTGCAAAAAAATGACAAATTTATACCTCTTAAAAGTTTTTGCCAATTTCCATAGCTAACCATCCTCTATTTTGATCCAAACCTAGCTTGTGTGCTACAAACCGAGAACTGGCATGCAAACGTGGCCTAGAGTCCCGCTTGACACGTGAAATTGTCAGACAATTAACTTGTCCACTAACACCTAGTTTCTTAAATTTGAGGACATATGGGGGCCACAACCTAAGGGTCGGGGCTAACTACCCACACCCATCGATCAAGCCCCCAACACTTGGCATCGCGGTCATATTAGTGTGCACATGACCACATTGGGTGTTGGGATTCCAGGCACACAATTTTTCAAAGACTATTGTCATATAGGGCACATGTGCCCTAGGGCTAGCCACTCCACTGACTTCGCTTGTGGTTCTATTGAGGTTCATGTAACTCGGGTTGGCCTCCTGGGGTCTAGCACCCATACAAATCTAGTTGTCATTTAGCGATAGGTCTTGTGAGCCGGGGCTGGCCCCCATTCAACCTCTTCCACAGTTCTCTACTTGCAAGGTTTATGTTGTGGGTTGTGACCATGGGTCTGGTGCTAAGCCATGGTCCTTGGTCCCTCCCCATGGTTATGTGAGCATGGGGACCAAGGTTGGGGCTCAGCCCCGCCCCGATTCCAAACAATAAACACACTAATCTTGCAATAAAATCTGTGACCTTAGGTTGTTAAGGAACAATTGAATAACACGTTGGTTGAGGCTTATTGTGCTTGCTACCTGGTCTTGAGTTCTATTCCCATGGTCATCTTGGCCCCTTAACAATTTTTTACAATGCCAACAGGATGCTACGTGGTAGCCAAAAATTGGTCCACATGGCTCTCCCTCATAAGATCAAGTCAATGAAATCTAAAATAATGAAATCCACCATTCACAAGCCAATAAAAAGTAGATACTTGTAATTAAACCATTGGCCTATAAAATACATTGTCAACTGCCCAGTCACCTCCCTAGTCAATGTACGGATTGCTAACTAGGCATACATTCAACCTATCTTACAAAAAATTTAGTTGATTGGAAATTTGATCATAACGCTTTATCGGTTTTGAATGAAACAAGTTGCGTTAGATTCAGGTCATTGAGATATACACACTTGTACAAGTTTCAAGCACTTTTTAACACTTTAAATTTTGAGCAATAAACTGATCCCTTCGATCACTCTTCCCCATTGGAATCGTTTGGACCTCTAAAAGCTAATTTTTAGTCAACAAACAGATGAGGGTATAGTTCCCTCACCCTTCCAATTTAAATGCATTTGGCTTCATTTGTTTTTGTCACTTCGAGCTCCTAATGAGGGTACTTCACCTTTTAAGTATGTATCCTTCTATCAAGGATAATATATTGCTTGAATTTTTCAATATATTAAGAAAATAAATTTTCCCTTGAAGGAATTTGAACATTCCTTCCCCGTTCTTCAATCAAAAAGGAATTATTCAATTTGAAGTTCACTTCACCTTGAACATGTTAGTCATAACGATTCTTAGAATGTCTAGCCTTGCACTTGGCTTCAATCTTTACCAAATGTGATCGCCATCTCCATGTACCATCCCTCTTCAAGGGAAAAGAGTTATGAAACACACAAGAAGGTATATTAGAACCAATTTCGTCTCTGCCAAATAGATTTTTCATCTACGTTTTGACCCTAGCATTCTTTAACACTCGCATCTTGTTCATACCAAAGTTGAACAATGATGCATTTTGCTGTAATTTCACTTCATAATGTCTTCCTCTTTTAAAAGGCATCATGATAGACTCTTGAAACATCTTATCACATGGATTAGGAACCTCAATGAAATCAGATTTCAAACTTGATTCATATCCTTGAAAGACTTCAGATTCATTGACATGTTTATGTTTAATCATGAACAATGTGGATTGTGACTAGCATCTACAACCTCTTCATTTTTCTGGAATTCACAACATATAATTTTAACTTATTTCTATGTGCTCTAACAATGTAAGCAATCCCATGTTTAAACAAGTGATACCTATTCTCATGGTGATGAAAGATGACTCTCCTATCATATAAGTATGGTTTTTCTAAAACAATCCCACAAATGTCAAGTGGTACCACATCAAGTTCTACGTCATCAATAAAGTTTGTAGTGATGGAAAATCAAAGTATGAATTTTGTTGTCCTTTTCAACTTGGTGTTGTCACATGTCGAACCCAAAGGATAAGTTTTAGGATGAGGAATGGTTTCCAAATTTAGTTTCCTCACAATGTCTTCTGAAATGAGGTTTGATGTGAGCCACTATCAAACAAAGTATTTACCTTGTTATGTTTTGTGATGATTCTAATATGGAACAACTATATTATTTCTCTTTCATTTTGAGTTTTAATGGGTTTGCTAGAAGAACTAGTGCTTGCAATTGAATCCTTAACTTTCAATCCCATGGCTATGATTTTGTTTAATCTCCGAAATCAAATCCTAGATCTTGTTGGGTAGTTGCAACAATCTTTTCTTTCTCCTTATTATTAAAATTTATGGGTCTCATCTTAGGATGAAGTTTCCAAAAGAGGTCTTCATCATGGCCTTCTTTAGAACATTGTTTACTTGTGAGATTTTCTCATTCTTTCTTAACTAAAACATTATTTTTATCCCTGCCTTTAAACTTCCCATTTCTTTTTTCTCGAGACATGAATGATTTCTCACTAGTTTCTTCATAAATGTCCTTCTCTCTTGCCTCTGAATGTGTTGCTTGTACACAAATTACATATATTTTTGTATGGTTAAACAGGATAATTGTGTGTCTCAAATAGCTATGTAATCCTCTAATGTATTTGATAAAAATATCTTTAGAGGACAAATGTATACCCAAAATCAGAGCCCTTTTTCTAAATTCTTGAGTATAACTTTGGGCATTTTTCCCCTTAGATTTGCTAATGTTTTTCCAATCCATAATAGCTTTTTGCATGTATGCTAATGGATACAACTACCTTCTTATTGCAAAAACAAAAGAATTCCTTGAGGATAAAACCTTACCATGTTTCTTCATGTCCTCTTGACTTTTGGATTCCCACCAAATAAGTTCTGCACCTTCCCAACTAGGAGAAGGAAGATGAATTGAAAATCGTACACTTGATGGTCTGATGATCTAGAATATTGTACTAGGGCTTCCTGAGTTCATGTGAGATCTTCCATACCTCATGAGGTGTTGGCACTTGATGTAGTTCCCCACATGCATGGGTGTGCGTAGATGTTGATCCAACCTTAGATGCATTTCCAAAAAAATGATGGGTTTGGCTTCAGTCGCTTGCACCACCCACAACATGCATGTCTCCTTCAGAGGATCCATTCAAATCTTTAGAGACCTGTCCTCTTTAACATGGCTTGTCTGTTTGTGATCCCCCTCACCATGTCAGCTTGGGGGGGAATTATGTCTCATGTACTGATATGCTATTGTATACAATCTTGGCCATTATTTTTCTAGGCACATTATGTATATGGAATTTATTATCTTATTTTCTAGCACATTGATGCCAACACACCATGTATCATATACTTTGAAACTCAATCCCAAATTACTGGGCTCACCATTATTCTTTCTAATAAGTTATCATGGAGGGTATGGGTATGCCTCCCCCACCACATTTGAGAACATGTACTCAAAAATAAAAGGAGACTTATATGAGTTTAGTAGGTCTCACCCGCTCCATTCCTCTGTCCTTCATTGCATTACTTCACCTCTCTCTCTCTCTCTTTCTCTCTGACTCCCCTTTTCTCTCTCGTGGAAGTGTAACCTACAACGTATTTCGTTCATACAGTTTTCTCCTAACACTTATACGCTTGGGGGAAACCTATTATCACTAAAAAATGATCACCTTTCCATTTCTAACTAGATGGATTCAAATAGACCATGTACGATTAGTTTTACCATAGTAAAATCACTTTCACTATGGGAACTCATTTAGTAAACTACCTTTATTAAATTATTTCTAATTAAAATTAAAAATCCCATTCAAAATAATTGAATATATCTTTATATATCTAATTGTCCCTAGGAATAATTATTAAATCATTATTTGATAATTATTTCGTGTCATATTTGACTTAATCATCTAGGAATAACTAAAAAAAATTATTTATTTATTATTCCATCATTCTATTTTTGGTATAATTGTTAAATTGCTATTTAATAATTATTTCAATTCCCACCTTTATTGATCGTTGCAAAATAATTAATAAATAATTTTATTTGTGAGTTATTTCTAGATAAATATATTTAACCATTTTGAATATATTGTCCCTCTAGAGCAAATATAATAAAGTATTCTTAATGGTTAGATCTTGATTTGGTCAATATTATTATATTATTTTCCATTTTCAAGATTAACCCAATACTTTGGTATAAATAAGTGGGTTTACGTTATTATTCACCATGATCATTATCATTGTCACCATTATCGTCTTCTCACATCTGAGCTCCCACTTGATTTCCATTCTTTATTTCTGGGGTTTTCACATATTAAGAGAAAGAATAGATTGTTGAAGTAAAAGGAAATCAAGGGACCCATCCAATAGATTGGGATTTTGTAGAATCCTTTTGTAGATCTTCTTCACGAGGTATTATTAATGAATATCATTCATTTTAAAAGTGTTTCCATATTTGGTTATTACATTCGATATCTATTGTTGTTTACTATTTTGGATCACATATCTTTTTACTGTAGGGTTTTCTCCTTTTATTATTGTAGATCTGAAGCATAAGGAGCCACATATTATTGTTAGCATCACTTGTCACCACTGACTTCAGTGAATTATTTTTGGTACACTTGATAAGAATTTTCATACCAATAGCGGGATACATAGGAAATCCGAAAGGGTAGAGACAAAAAAATTGGTTAGGGTTTAGGTGGAGATATTGAGAGGCATCCATGCTTATTTAGGGCATATTGGTCCCTTTAACACTATATAACAGTATTGCACTAAATACTATGGTGTAGTTTTATTTTTCGGGCGTTGGAATCCCTTGGTGGGATACACGGTAAATCCTTAGAAAAAAATTATTGGTTCTATTATGAGTCACACATTCATGATTGGAATATGGCATGGGGTTGATTGGCTGAAAGAAAGATTTAGTTCAGCCAATATATGGTTCGGTGGTATGTGGAAGTACCTACCTTGGTTTCATTTTTCACATGTTAATAAGAGGTCTTATCCTCGTTTGTTTTATGTGTGGATGTGCTTGTTATTATGTGACTTTAAATGTTGTTCTTTCATTGTTATTATGTTGGTTATATGTTGATTTTAAGCATGATTTTATGACAAATCTTAATCATGGATATCTTCATGTCATAATTAGTAAATGGCTGAATAATTAATGTATGACATAATAGATGGGAGTGAAACTATTTTGACATGACATCAATCCTTCTTGATGATTTTGAGATAATTATAAAGTTCCTATATTCAGATACGTTGTTATGACCTATAGATCACATCTTCATGATGTGTGTAATGGAATATGTGTCATGGATTGGACATTTCAGGTCATTTCCTTATTCAAATTTTACAGTAGAGTCCTTGTCATGTTAATATTTATCCTTTCTAGAAGTTTCACTATAATCTAGGCAGAGGTGTGAGTCCTAGCCCTGAAAAGGTGGTCCACAATTCGGGAGTGCTGGCACATAACTACATGAAAAAGGCCATGGTCTCATGGAGGCCTTGTTATGAGATTGACTAGAGGGTGTTACCCACATGGAAGGCTTCTCATGAGAGCATATGGGTGTCTATCTTAGTGAAAAACAAGTTTTCTTAGGGTTGGACACGTGGAGGGGTTGGTTGGCTCCTAAAGGTTTTGTATCTCCTAAGGAATGTTAGTTTGGTTTTGTTTTGTCATTTCCACTTCACTAAATTTACTTGTGAGTTGAATCATATCATAGGAATTGTTTGTCACATGTTTACCCTTATGGACTTCATAACTGGGGTAAATGTGAGACGATCGTGTTACATAAGCAACCTTGTATTAGAGGAGTCATAAAACATGGGGACTTTGGGTTTGTACTTTCGTTAGTATCACTTTTAAATAATTCATATATATGTTATCTTTTAGGTGGATGAGCATATTAAACATGTGAAAGTTGATTTCGTGTTCTAAAATAGTTACGTTTTGCAGATACTCGATTGATTTTTGTGGCAATTTATCTAGTGAAACATATAAGAATTTACAATTTTTTCTAATTTAATTAAAATTTTAGAATTTATCATTTATAAAATGTGAAGGTGTAATTATTTGAACAATGTTATCTCAGTAGAAGAGCACTTGGTTTACAAGAAGGTGGTTGGTGGTTCAATTCCATCATGACCTAATATTAAGAGGGAACTATCATGATCACTATTTATCCGTGTATGTGTATAAATAATGAGGGTCTTTAAAGGGCCACCATAAGAAGTCTTTATTTATATATGAAATTGTGATTGTTAATGAGAATAACCATATATATGCATCAATAGTAAGGGTCATGACAAGTCAATCACAACAAATCACTATTGTTCATATGAAATGGTGATAGTCACTATTTGTCCTTATAATTATTATTCACGAAAAACCTTGAATGCCACGACAACACCTCTACTTTCGGTGACGTGGCCTTTGGTGACATTCAAATTTTTTTTTTATTGAAGTTATTTTCATTGTTACCAATGAGCTTATAGAGACTTTTTTTTTTACCTTCTCCAAAGTGTGAAAAGGTGATGGTTAATGAACATCACCATATATATATCCATCAATAATCAGGGCCATGAAAGATCCATCACCATAATTTTTTGTTGTTCATATGAAATGGTGATGGTCATTGTCCATCATTATAATAATTATTCATAATAGACCTTCAATATCAACACAACAACTATACTTTTGGTGATGGCACCTTTGACAACATTCAATTTTTAGTCGTGGAAGCCATTTTGACCATAACCAATGAGCTTATGGTGATGCTTTTCAACCCTGACCAATTTCCTTTGTCATTGTAGTGAATGCATTTAAACCTATATTTCCATGTGCATGGAGGAGAGAAGACCCATGAGCAGAGGAGGAACATGGAAGTCAAGTTCAACAAAAAGGCCAAGAGGGTCTCCTATGTTAGAATAAATCCCAAGGAAATTTTTGGAAAATAATCAAAATCATATATAATGGAATATTTTAGGGAAATATTCCTATCATATTCTAATCTATTGTGGCATTTATTTTTAGGAGGAGGTGATAGTTACAAAACCCGATCAAATTTATTCTCATTTTTTAAGATTTTTCTAGGGAATCCATTGGTGTAGTTAGAAGTGTGATCTAAGTATAATATTTGAGGGCTCACTGTTAAATCCCATGTGTGTCATTAATTAATAGCATTACGAGAAAAAGTTTCATTTGTCCAAAGGAATTCAAGTTTATACGAATTATTTTTAGAATTCCACAAGGAATATACTAGTGGAGTTAGAAATATGATCGACCATTGGATTTTTTGGTCATTTCAATAAGAGTGTTATTTTGATGTATTTTTCCATCTAATTACCATTATTTTTTTGAGATAATATAGAGGCCTCTGAACTTTAAATCTAGACTAAGAGACGAAGTTCACACATTGTGAGTTAACTCTATTAACGAATCTTTGTGCGTTGTCTATGTTGCCTTCTTTTAATGTTTTTCTTCATGGATGTTGCATTTATAGAATTTTCATGCTCTTTAAGAAATTATATTTAACTTAACTAAAGGAAATATCATGGACCATGTTTGTATCATAATGACGATCTTTACCAAGGCCAAACTCAAAGAAAGTGAAGGAAAAATCAAGTATTTGACACTAATATTGGATGCAAAACAAAAAATAATCAAAATGGATGGTAATGACATAGACACAAAGAATGAGAAATATTTCCCCAAGGCCTTCTACCATATGCCAGATCATGTAGAAACATTTTTTGAAGATTATAGAAGGAGAATTGAAAAACAGGGAAAGAAAGAGGGATCTCCACTAGATTATACTCTCCTAATACACTAAGGATGTGGAAAAGAACATATTGAATGGACATATTCATTTTCAATATCTTCATCTTCTCGTCATTATCATCATTCTCATCATTCAAATAGTCATTAAGGAAATTCTTGTAAAAAACCATTTTTAATTTTAGATGTGAAATTTGAAGTTTACTGGAGAATATAGTGTAGAGAAGCTAATAATTTCAATTACACATATCAAAGTGTCGCTCCATATAAAATATATTAAAGAAGATGAAGTAAAGATTTAGTTGGCATCTGCTCAGCTTCAAGCCACAAGTCTTGTATCGTGGGAGAGAAGACCTCAGGAAGGTAGCAAGCATAATGAAAAACTCCTTCCATTATGGACTGAGCTTATTTTTTCATTAAGAGGACAATTTTACCAATTGAGTTATAGGAAAATAACCATGATGGAGTGTCAACATTTGGGACATGGTAAAATTTAGAATTCTCAATGTTTTATAGAAGAGTTTAGAAAGTAGCCATTGACATTAAATATTCATTTTGAATCACTAAAAAATTTGATGAAATATATTTGTGGTTTACATAGTTATCTTCATCACTCATTATTATTGTTTGATCCCATTAATATAAATCCAACTAGTGTGAAATAAATTAATCTCGAAAAAAGGGGGAAGCATGAAAAAATATGGCCATACGAGGAAGAAAATAACAAGAAATAAAAAGAAACAAAATCTCTCTTGCACTCATTAAAAGAAAGGTGTACATGATGAGTAGTGTTGGAAAGTACATCCTGAGTTGAATCATAAGCACTATGGTGGGAAAGGGAAGAAAACAATTATTGCTACATAGTAAGATGACTTGAGTTCTAATTTAGGTGATGAGATAAAGCTCAAATTCATTTTCCTTGTATCTATTGGATAAAAGATAAGAAAAGAATCAAAGAATTGATGCCTCCAAGAACTCAATGAGATCAACTACAGAATTCAAGTAAAGAATGTTGAGTTGAGGAGATTTCTACAAGAAGTAGAAGAGGAAAAGTAGGGATTGCATATTTAGTTACAAGCTATAGAAGAGGTGTTGGAAATGTTGTAGTAAAATAAAGGATTAGAAAATCCAACCTCACCCAATCTAGAATTTGCCACTTATGCAAATAATGACAATGATTCTTCATTTCCATGTTGTGATTATGATGATTATTTTTTTTCTTTTAAAAATCACATTGCAAGAATTGATTTGAATTTGATGAATAATATGGAATATGAAGGAAAGGGGTTAGGATTTGATGGTGAAGGCATTGTAAATCCCATCCAAGTTGTGGAAATACCAAGATAGGCATGAACAGACTATGTGAAAGAGGAAGTTGAAACCTTTTATAAGGCTACCAATGAAGGACACTCTGAATCCATAGAAGCAAGATATTTTGAATAAGTGTAGGTTGGGATCACATTACACCACTCCAACGATTTGATTTTAGGTCATTTCCAAAGGGATGTGAACATTTTAGAGGATGACACAAGTCAATTCTTCGTTGCAATATTTCAACCAAATACAACCATTCAAAGAAGAAGACGTGAATTGAGATCCTTCTCCACATAAAGAGAAAAAGGAGGTTAAGAAAGCCGAGAAGAAGAAAAAACAATACACTAATGTCAATAAGAGAGGAAAACAAAGAGATACATATTAGTATATCCATCAAATCTACATCTAGAGGAGGACCAAAAGTTTATGGAATTACTTGGGCAGAAATTATCCCTTGTGTACGAACCAACATATGAGAAAGAGGAGTGCATTTTAACCCTTCAAGAAGTCATATAGGAAGAAATTCCACTAGGTTGGTTAAGTAAGAGATGAGTAGCCTCTATAATAGTTGAGTGTGGCCACTGTAAATGGGAAAGAGCTTGTAAAAGTGATGAAGTGTATAACATCACTTGAATATGCAACATAGTGATATTTTGGCCCTTTGTTAGATAGCAAAAGATATGGGTTTTACTGGAAACCAAAGAAAACCTGTATCATATCTATATGTAACTTTTAGGGACCAAATGTCCTTCAGTGATGTGGATTGGTCCAGGAATATCTTGAAAGGTCCAAAATTTGAAGTCCTCAAATATCATCAAAACTTACATGTATTTGTAGATTTTCCCAAACGATTCGAACAACATGAAAAGCACCTCAATTCGATTTTGTACGAGGAATTTATGCTCATATCAAGTTTTGCACAAAGAATAAAAAAATATGTGTAGGTGGGACTGACAAGGTGGAATGTGCCACTAACAAAGGTTGTAGTCATAAGCTACATTTAGTAGCTTGGACCATACCAATTGGTGTGGAAACACATGGTCTTAACACGTAACATAAGAGGATGGTTGGCTTGTGAGGCGGAAATGATGTGGTTATTGATTTTGTAATAATGTAGACAATTGATGACCTACCAGATGGTATAATCACATGAAACCATGTTGCACCTTGAATTATGCATAAGTGGCCTTGGAATGCATGTACCCTCCATTTTTATTTATAAACTATTTCTATGGTTTTTCTCGAAACAAAAAAATGATATATCAAACTATATATTAACAATTAAACGATATATTAACAAATAATGTGTAATAAAGCCAAAAGGTGAGGCATCCGAGTTTCATTCCAAGACATAACCCCCACAAAAATTCCTTAACATATAAATCCCAACTAAGGCACTAGGTATAGACCGTATAAATTCTTCCCAATCACAAAATATTTAAACCTAAATTTCCATGCCCATGGAGGTTGGAAGACCCACAAGTATAGGAAGAACATAGAGGTTGAGCTTAGCACAAAGGTTAAGATGGGCTTCCACATGGGTACAGATCCCATGTAATATTATATAGAATGTTCTATACCACATTATAGGGAATAATATGTGGATATTAATATCTATTATTGCATGAATTTTGATGCTAAGTTGATAGCTCCATAACGTGGTCAATTTTACACTCACTTTTCTTGAAATTTCACAAAGAATCAACTCGTCTAGTCAAAGTTGTAGAAGCAAAAGTAGATTTGAGGGATCATGATTGAATTTCGCATGTGCCATTAATGATTGAAATGTTTTATAGGACAAATTTCCATTATCATAAAATATTGAAATTTATACTCATTTTTAAAGATGAATCTACTCGTGCAATTAGAATTGGGATTTGAGCATTAGCGTTTTGGGTCATCTCAAGAAGTGAGGTATTTTCATACACTTTCCATTATTTTTTTGAGATAATATAGAGGCCCCTCAACATTGAATTTGTGTGCGGAGGCATAAATCACACACCGTAAGTGAACTCAATCAACAAATTTTGGTGCATTAACTATGATGGATTCCTTTTGTGCTTCTTCTTCATAGATGTTGCATTTATGGTATTTGCATGCTCTTTACAGAATTTTATTTAACATCAATAATTAAATATCTTAGATCACTAATACACAACAATAATTTATTAAAATTAGGCTATGTTTTGGGTCATAGGCCTCAAACTTTGAACTTAGCTCGCATACCCCATGCAATTTACCTTATTCACATACTAAACATTCATTTTTTTAATTTTATTTTTTTAGTGCTTACATAAATATATTTCCCCAATTTATTTTATTCATGATTAAATATATCTTCATGATATAATTAGAAAGCTAACCATATTCCCACTTTGAATTTGTGTCATGTTTACACTTAACCACATTATAATGATCTCTTTGAATTTCTTATAAACGCATGGGTTTCCTTAGCTTATCCGTTGTGTATCCCTGTAGGTATCTATAACTTGAGACATAATAAGATATAATTCATGTAATCCAAGTATGGGGCCTTTATTTCACTCATGACATATCTCTACATGTCACCTTACAATAAAGTTTTGCCACATATAATTCTTTATGCCATTTACATTTTATAGGCATTATTATTTATAATATATGTATTATATATTTCATATATAATATACCACACTGATTTTGGCCCCCTTTCTACCTATCAAAAGGATTATGTTGTATGTGCATCTCCGCCACACGCCTTTTTAATCTAAAGGATTTGCATGACCCCGTTGTACTCTAGCATGGGATATAATTTACACATATTGCTTTGAACACTAAAATATATGTACTCCTTCATGGGCTTAGTAACTTCTATTATTCCTTATACCTTATGTTCGTTTATACTATTTTTGTTTCGGATGATGATTACCTTCCTATGTGGTAAAAGTTTCTCTTTTCTATCACATGATTTCAAATTCCAAACTCTTCTTGGATTTTGGTTAGAAGTTTATTTTTCTCTTTAGATTAGTAGCTTCACATAGTGTCTAACCTGAACTATGGGTAGTATGTGAAACATTATATTGGGTTTTCATTCCTTAACACAATTTTAAGAACTTACCCTAGGTTTTTTGTGTTTAGGGATTTTTTAACGATTATAGAAAATTATTTATAATCAACATTTCTCATATTGGTTTTCGTATGTATATCTACATCTTCTTCTCTTAATATGGTTAAGAGTCTATGTTTGAGAATGATGTATTTTCCAGAGGATTCCAGCGGATCTCTTGGTGGCCGTTCTATTATAGGTATTAGTAGTTGCCGTTCTACAGATGGGTCGACCCTAGTGGCATAATATGGTTGTTCAACCCATCATTAGCTAGGCCACGCATTTCCATTACTTACATGTTATTTTTATTTTATATCTTGCTTCGGTTCGCACATTTTTTTATCTGAGGATGTTCATATACCCAACTACCAAATATACACAATTGATAGTATGGGTTTAACATTTGTTGGGTCTATTAGAAGTTGATGTGCCTCTGCGGCTGCAATATTCCATGATTCATTAGAGTTTTATATTGTGTTAGTTGTACTTGGCTCCACTGTTTTGTTTCAGGGTTGGTGTCGAGGTGTCCTCTTCTGTTCATGATCATTGTCTCTCTCATTCCTTTGAGACTATCCTAACCCGATATTTTCAACGGGAAATGCTCATGTAAATGGGAATAGATAACAATCTATTATTTATTTGTCTTTCGTCTCTACGCCTACAAGTTTTTGTTTTTTCTACAGAACGTATAATCTATTTGTACATAGAATCTTCAAGGCACTCTATGTTTTTGTGAGACTCTACAGAACTCGTATGTACTGTTCTTCCTAGCTAGGAGATATTCATGTAATTTTACTTAAGTTTCAGTCCCCGTGTTAATTTGAAAACCTACAGTCCTAAGAAATGGAATATTCGAAGCTTATTCTATGATGTGTTGGGAAATGAATTTTTATTGTTGTTGTTTCACTTCCACCGTTATGGTGAAATTATAAGATATTGTTTGCAATGAATTACTATCAATTATTTTAGTATTTGTGTTTCGTGCATCCCTCTGGATTATTTTGTTTGAATTAACTCATATAGATATTCAATGTATGTTACATAACAATACGTTACATCACATGTTGTGTGTATTATTGCTTGATAATTGGTTATACAAAATGTTCCTCAGATCAATTTTAGTTGGTTTTTGCTTTGTCATAGGTATTATTGCTACTTATGTGTATTCATTATTCTATATTCAAACTCCCAATATATTTACAGACAGGAGCCTTAATATTCAAACTCCCAATAAATTTACATTAAATCATGACAGGAGATAAGGCTCCGCTAATTGGTTTACAATGTTTAGTTGGCTACTTTATTAACATTTGTTGGACATGACCTTTAACATAAATCATGTCATGTCTTATATATTGAGTATTCTGCATTATGAGGACATATTGTTTGGTTGCTTTGTGCATCATAACTGTGACAGTTACTATACATTAATGCTTCTAATTCCTTATCATTTACAACTATTATTTAATTGCTCCCAAAATAACCGATTCATAAGAGTTCCATCTCATATTTTCTTGCTTTCAAAATACCGGATTCATAAGAGTTGTTTATACTTAAAAATATCTTTTTCCTTTATGAATTAGGTGAAAATGTCACTATGGTTACCCTAGATGTTTCATTCATAACTTTAACTATACTCTTTAAAAAATGTCCTCCTCCCACGAAAGGATTTATACTTCCAGCTATTAGATTTCCACATATCTACTATGGATTTCCGTTATTGCATTTCCACGCTTTTCCAAAAATTCATTCCTCAATCATTACTTCTGTTAAGTCAGAAATTTAAACCTACAAGTAGCACTACTACTAATAATAAAATTTTAATGTCATGACATTATATAAAATATGTACCTAGCTATTTGTCAGTTTGTTATCAAAAGGCGTTTACCCATATAGCTCTTAGTGCCCAAAAATATCATTCTTCAGTTAGGATACAATAAGAATATATACATTTTTGAACATTTCTTACACAGACCGAATCTATAACAACATTAATAACTAATTATGCTTATCTACTCGAACATTTACTACACGACCTTACTCTTAACTATAACCATTTATTTTTTTCAAAGTAGCTAGAAGAATATCTACACCTTTTTGATTGATTGTACCATTTAATAACAATTTCAATATTACCAAAACTAAATCAAAACAACAAACAGTCTAAGCAGATTCACTGTGGAGGAGTACACTGGGAAGTATGAGACTTTTTCGACCCAACCTAAAACTGATCTCCTCCTTCTAACACCCCAGTTAAGAGTTACTTGTGAAGGTTATTAGCCCTCCCTTGATTGATTCCTTCAATAGATATTTAATACCATGTTTTCATGATAAATTTTATGTTAGCAACATCCTGCTTTTGTGGAACTTTTATCCTTTGCCTAGGCTTCTCCATAAAAACTTCCCTTTTTCTCCTACTATGATTTTAGGATTTTCTAAGATTAGAATCTTTCTCTAGCGAAGGAACTTAATTGATTTTTCTTTCCCATCCATTAAGCTTATCTAGAACTTTATTTTAGAATACTTAACATGAAATAAATACCAAATCTCATTCATTAATGAGATTTTACCTCTATTTTATATTTGAAAGAATTTTGTTTCTAGGTGTCTCATTTCCAAGTACATATATCTCATATACTTATTTATTAATAATTAATCATTTACATAATTAATAAAATATTTTTCCTTGGATTTTCCAACATCCTTTCTAATCGAGCTCACTATAACCAGAGTGGTTTGGCTGCAACAAAGTGATATTACATTATCATATCCTTTTATTAACACCATCCTCATTGTTCACTATCTTATTTCCTTTCTTGGAAATCCTTCTCCATACTTTTTTTCTTCTCCTTGTATTATTTATAAAGATAAAGTTTTTCTTCGCACTTAATCCTGAGTAGAATTTCAATTTCGAAGCCGAATTGTTTTCTAATTAAGACATAAGGGATTATGTTGGAAGGTCTCCTTCAGTAGTTGTACCAGAGAGATTTCATCTTTCCTTAAGACCGAAAAAGAAAATAATTCCACATTGTTTCGACTTTGAATTAGCAATTTACACTTTTTCATGTGCTGACCCAATTTTGTAGCACATATAATTTTGCATTTATACCCTGCTCCTAGTTTAGCACCTTTACCTACACTCAACATTTTTTCCACATGTATCCAATAAAAATCAGCACCATCAATGTGTTATCACAATATACCAATTGTCTATACTCATTATCCTAAATATTGTCTGATATTGACTCCATATTATGAATAATATTTTTTTTGTTCCCCTTGCTCACATAAAGATAACCATTATCACCGTTTTTTTTAACATATTACTTAAATAACATTGTACCAATTGTTCTTATACCCTTGTAGTGAATTTCATAGCTTCTATGTGATGATCAACATAGCCTTCAAGTGACTTCTCTATGTCTATTCATGTATGCTTTTAGTGTGTGGTAGCAGCTACAACCACCCTCCAAAATTTTGGTTCGCATGAAAATTTCAGAGCCTACCTTGGATCCTGCGATTGTTCGTTCCTTGGTCACTTTTTGGTAAGCTGATGATCTCAAGCTTCCCCTCCTTTATCTTAACAGTTGTTCATGTTCTCCTCTTTATGCAGCATGTGTCATCTTTGGTCATAGGGATTTTTGTTTGTCATGCAAGGGGGATGTTGCTTTTCTTCAAGGTAAAGCATGCGCATGTTAGTGCCTAAATCTACCTCAGGCTGAGAAAAGTAGGATCTAGGACGACATCAGACCACGCTTAACCTGATAGCTAGCCCTACTAGGTCGGGAGAGGGCTCTCTCCTTGTCAATCTCAACAAAATATGATCGATGAGGGCTTGAGATGACTAATATGCTGACTGGTTTTAGGCTAGGTATGTATGTAAAAGAGTTTGATTGAATAAACTGATGTTTTTGTTGGCTCCAATGAAAGGGAGATCTTGGGTGCAGGGAATGAGGCTCAGTCTTGCAGAGATATCAATGGGGCAAGGTAGGCAACTGATTTGGCACTTCAAATTTGAATGGGATGGAGAGATTAGATAGGTGAGGAGCTGAAGAGGTAAAAAAAATCCATGGATCCTCTTAAAAAAACTGAAAACATCAAGAAACTAAAGCAAACCTTAGGTAGAGCACTGCAATTTCAATGGATTCTACCTTCACTCTTGTTTGATTTAGTTAAGAAGAAAGAAGATAGATAATAACATAACACATAAGTAAATTCACAAATACATAAGAAAGAACCATACCAAAAAAAAATACCACATGAATCCCAAAGAGTGCTACAAACCCTCGTTTCAATTCCTTAGGCAAAAATGCTGATATGAGTGTACAATGAAGCTCCTTGCTTTCTCAAAAGTCCAACCCTGCTAATGACTGAAAAAACATAAGATATAGACAAAACATAACTCATCCTAGCCCCTAGGGGTTGAGCTCACTATTTTAGGATCTATTCCAATTAATTCTAAATTGAGAACTAGAAATTAGGCAGTGGAACAACATGCCTCTAGAAACAAGGGAACTGATTCATTAAGTTTCAAACAACTTTTTAATAGATGAATCTACCTCCATGAGTGAAAATTTGACATATTTACATCATGATCCGTCCATTTATATGAAATTACATCACAAGTTTGACATTGAGAGGGAGAAAAAGTCAAACTGTCAAAAGCTAGGCGAAAAACAGAGTATACTTGGTCAATCTGAGCAAAATTTCCCCTATGCGCTGCGCTGATTTCTCTATGTGTAGCGCATATTTGGAGCCACTTTTGGAGGCCTTCCCAGTGTCCAAATTCACTCCAAGTGTGCTTGTTGGAACTTTCTACCCGTCTACTTTCCAACCCAAGTGGAATGTTTGAATTTGGCCTCCAGTTTCCCCTCCAAAATTCAGTTCTCCCAACACTACTTCATGTGTGTCAAAATAGGGGCAGTAAGGTCATTGTTTGAGTGTTTTTTACCTTTTTGAGGGCTCAAAACCCTATCAAAATTTCTTGGCCATTGGTAAGCAAGAATATTTTTCCATGCCAAATCCAAAAATGCTGAGTTTTTATCATTTGGAGGCTCCCATCAAAAGTGAGTGCCAAGTGCACGGCGCATAGGGAAAAAATTCTGCTTTTTGAGCCAAAAATTCCAAAAATGCAAAAAGTGCCCTAAATTTTTTGGAATTTGAGCTGAGACATCTCCATCAAGCATTGTTTTAAGACAGGGAAGCCTTAGCCAATATCTGAAGTCTATCATGCTCCTTTCGCCTCCTTGATGCCCTTTTCAATTTTGCCTTCAAGCTCCTGATTCTTGCCTTGCAAACTTTGTTTCTCACCATGTAATGATAAGCCATATGCCTGAGCAATGTCTTCTCCCTATTGGCCTTCTCCAATAATTTTTCTAAGTGGATATTAACTCTTTCAAGCCATGATTCTCGATCGACATTGATCTCTTGCTTAAGCGATGTGAGCTTCACCTTCCTCCTTTTGGTAGCTTGGCGATTTTCCCAAATGTTTTACAACTCCATAATCGTTCGCTGATCATCAAGCTACTTATTTCTTTGCTCCATGTACTTTATTATCCACTTAGCCCTTTCCAAGTTGAGGGACAAAGCATTGATATCTACCTGTTGCTCCTGGATGACTTCTTTGACATTTGAGCTTTGTGGGCCCACATCAGTATCATCACCTTCAATGAGAATGAAATCAGTCTCCCACTCACCTAAAGGCCCCTCATCCTGTAATGGCCTCTTTCCTTTGTCTTGAACCTACTTTGCTAATGAAGGAAGCGAGACCCCTTCCACCCCGGGTGGAGATAATACTCGCTTTGCTGCTGCAAATAACCGTTTGGTGCCCTTTTGATAAGTGACAAATACTGACATACTGATGGTTTGTGTCTCATGACCTTCATGCTGATGTGAAGGTCCACCTGTCTCATTCAAAACCTCTGGAGGTTCCTGACGAGCTGTAAAGAACTCACGAGAAATGAAATCCTCCCAAGTGATGCCCTGCAAACCAAGATGATGGATGACCACAATTTTAATGAGAGCAAAATGATATATACTGTTGAATTTTTGTTGAGGAGTCTCGTGTTGTACTAGGGTAGTCATCTTCTCAATATTTCAGCACATGAGGTAGGGTAGGTTCATCATCCTCACCTTTGTAAAATGCATCAACAACTCGATATGATAGGCATATAAATGAGAAAACCGGTCCTCACAGCTGAAATACTACATTATCAGTTTCACCAAAGGAGAATAAGAATCAAACTCTCTTGAGTTGTCTCAAATAACTGGGCTTGATGTACGGTTGATAATGTTGCCTGTCTATTTGCTGCCTTTTGTTCCATTGCTCTCCAATATTGGGAATATCGGTTGCTAGAGAAATAGATTTTGGTGTTAAAGTGAATGTTACAACAGCTAGAGTGGCTTGACCATCATGTAAATGAAGCCCAAACAACCGGGCCAACTCATGGTGAAACTAAATTCTAGCAACCATCTCACAAAACTCATAACAGGATTGGTGTTGGAAACAAGTGATGGTGAAAGGGAAGGCCTGTAGCTCAGCAAGGGTTGTAGGTTCCTCTCGTATGTGTTTGCCACCCCTATGAGGCCTCCTTGGTCCATGTAGTCTGTAGGAGAGTCACCGGGTGTCTCCTCTTCATCATCATATGAAGGATCAAACTCCATCTCTGCTAGTAAGTGAGATTTCTTGATGAGTTTTAGGAGATTTATGGTATTTTTAATTTTTTTCCACCAAGGGAAAAGTGTATGAGGGACTGTGGAATGTGAGAAAAAATGAGGGATTTTGGGAATATTAGGACATGGTTTAGTTTGGGAAATAGGGGATTTAGGGAGTGATATGGGAGTTTTAGGGATAGCAACTAGGGTTTGGGAATTTATATTTAGGATTTGGGAAAATGGGATTTTGGGATAGGGGTAGATGATTTTTTGGAATATGGGAGTTAGGGAATGGGGATATAAACTAGAAAAATGAGTGAGGGAATGGAAAAATGAAGAAGTGGAAGAATAAATTTTGGCAGCAAAATGATAAGTTTCAAACCCTAAGCAATAGTTTCTTGAGAGATGCAAAGAATTAGGGTTTTATTTTTATTTACACAACCACCATAAACTTTATGACAAACTCCTTCACTAGCCAAGAGGAGAGCTTAACTTACTTGCTCACTGGAGGTTTTGGGCGATTTTGGTGATTTGAGGAAGTTTTTGAGTGAAATGGGCTTGGCAGCTCTATGCACTGATCCTCAAACCCAACATGTTGTACCTCCTCAGTGCATTATGCCAATTGAAATTTTCACTGAGAATCACGGCCCTATGCGTCGTGCCGCTTGTGTGTGCCGCGCCACTCACGCAGTGCGCCGCACCTATGATTTTACATAGTTTCTCTCCAATTTCGCTTGCTTTGCTCAAACACAGCCTTGACCTTACTCACACTTTGCTGCTTGAATCGAAATGAGATTTTGATTTGAAGAAATTATTTATATACAAGGACCTTTAATTTTTTTTTAATAAAAACCCACTTTTACAATGTTTGGAATATGACTTTATTTTTCCACTCTGTTTTTTAGGCTTTTCACTTTATTTGAACTTTTTGATGAACTGAATGACTTGTTTTTTGTTTTCTTTGCAGGGGATTGGAGCTACTGAGGATTGGGAGAGTGACCAGGGTTGTTGCTGGAGTGATTTACATATGAAAGAATTGAAATTACATCAATTTATACAATAAAAACTGAAATACTCTGCTTTTCCTCAAAACAGAGTTTTGAGGAAAAATACATATCTGAGCACTAGATTATGAAACTGATTGGTACTGGAACTTCCTCATGTGCCTGCTAACTGTTATTAGACATTTTGAAAACCTATTTGATGAAACCCTAGACCTAATGACAGTGAAACCCTAGAAAAGAATTTTGCAAATTTTGAAGACAAAAAGTGACTACAAATGATCTTGATGAGTAAAAATGGGCCAGAGGGTAAAAGACATTAGGGAACATGTAGGAGAAGCCACTACCGTCAGATGATCCATGCTCCTAATGGAATGCAGCTGACTAGGTGGGACACCTAATATGTAATGCAACAAGAGGATTTGATCTCTGACGGAGGGATGAAGGTACCGACACTAATAGTGTGCATGAGTTGTCACCATCACATAGACATGTTTGAAAATCACTTCACGCACCCTTGTAACAAAGGTTGTTGCATTAAAATAATATTTTTTATACATTTTATATGGTCTAAATTGTATCACTAAGTGTTTGTGTGTGATCGTAGTCGAGTCCTATCACTGTTTAGATCTCGTTCATTGACCTCACACTTAGCCATTTTTCGAAGCAACCTAGCCTCATCCAAATTCTTGAAACTATGCATTTTGTGGCTAGAACTATTAATATTCCTCCCTTGGCATCCAAAATTGTACAGTGGTTTCCTCTAGTGTGCTTCCTCCAGCCCAAACCCACTATCTTCAGAAACTGCGCAATGTTGTCCCTCAAATACCTAGCCAACACTGCTCTCCAAAAATGTGTATATTGGTCAGGCAACAAGCACTACTCTCTAGAAATGCATAGAGTTGTCCTCCTAGGACCCCCATCTAATGCAGTGTCTCATGCCTCCAAACTATTTAGTCATGTCCAAGCCACCCTCTTTATCTTGCATGAAAAAACTACATAGATGGGCCTCCCAAGGCCTCATTCTAGCAATAGTTACTACTCGTTGAAACAATGTTAACCTATCTCTCAGTGACAACAGGAAAATGTGACATGCTGATATGGCTCCTGAGGAGTTGGTGGGAAGGACCAAGAGCATGATTGTTGGAAAAAGATGAGGACCGCATGCAAACTTCATTAGATGCATGATCATCTCCAGGGTAAGTATGGTAAGTAATCAACACCTTTCAAATTACACCTCTTAGGTCAATTTGTAGGACTTCTTCTCATTGTCATATCATCATGTCATTAGTAAAATGTATGTGTGCCAACAAAAGAGTCATTTCATGCATTTCCTCTGCATGTCTTTCTTCCTTTTCGCTTGTTTGACCAATTGTCATCTTCGGCATGTTGATTTGTATGTCATGATTGAGACCCTGTTCTAGTGATGTTGAAGGTTTATGTTTGTATGTATGAGTTTTGTTCACTATGTAAACATCTAGCACATTCATAGATGACGTGGTAAGAAATGATGTGCAAGTGTCATCATGGTCATTCAATGACCTATATCAAGTGCCACACTTGTCGTTCTTTAGTCAATTGCACTAAGACATGTAGTATTGTTGGCTTGAGGTGTCTTGTCATCAAGTCATTTTGACAGTGTGTTAACAAGGTCATGCATAGATGACTTCACTTTCTCACACACGAAGCCATTTTTTTGAAAATCTATCAACCGAACCACCCTCCATCAACTAGACGAACACTGAGCTACACTGCATAGTCTCAACCCTCATTAACCAAGAACTATTTCCTAGAACTATACAGAGCTTGATGTTTCCCTCTAAGCTGTCTAAAATGCAAAATTTTGGAATTAATCGACCTGATTATCACCTAGAACAATGAAGAAGCTCCCCAAGAAGCCATCTCACTCTCTGCCTTCCAGAAGCATATCCATCAAGCATGTCATTGGTCAACCTGAGAATTTGACTTGGGAAGTGAACTCAGGCTACACTGCCCCCAAAAGTTGCACAGAGGTTGTCAGCCTACCTACCTACGCTCACCAATGAAATTGTGTAGAGATGAGGGACACACACCTAGTACTTGTCACTATACTATCTCTAGAAATTATGCAGTTTTCTCAGCCAGTCCACCTTGCAGGCCCGTGGTCAATACGCCTTCTTCCTGACACCATGCTTAGAATGGAAACTACGTAGATGTGTCCTACATGACTTCCTCGAATATCTCCACAGGTTTGGCCACAAGCTCCCACAACCCACTCCTAGACTCCTTTGGAAATCTGTGCAGTTTTCACTACCAGTCCCTCCTGCTGCACATAATGCCTTCCTAGAAACAATTGTGCAGTTTTTCCTCCCAACTAAGAAATATCCCACAGATGTCACTGATGTCCCGGATTTCTCAACCCACGATTTGAGTGACCTTTGCCCATGATTTCCTCAAAGTGCCCTGGAGCCTTACATACTGGCTTAACATGTGCTCTGTGTTGTTTCAGAGCCTCGTCCTCTCTCCTGGTCACATTTACCTAGAAATCAAAGGAAATGCATCATGGTAGACTAGGTCATTTCTAGATTTGATGTCATCGCGTCATGAGTGATTGCAGGAACATGTACATGGAGGAGACGTGGTGCAAATATGAACTAGATGAACAAGGAGCACATGGTAGAATACTTGCCCATGATTGGACGAAGACACAAAACATATCAGGTAGCAAGATGTTGATGTGTTGGACCCGCCAACATGTAAGGGGATCTCATCGGTATGAAGTCCCAATTATACATTAGACCGTTTGGTGTAGGAGTCCCAATAGTGGGTCGTAAGGTAATGCCTTGACCACAATGTCGCACAGAGGAAAGTAAGATAACTTTGTTAGTAGAAAGGGTTTGACTGTTGTAGTGACTCAAGGAAGCTATATGAAAGGATCTCACACAGGTGGGGGAGATGATGGTGAAGGTAAGTTCTAGGTGGAAAGGGATCAATCCCAACTCGGGTAGGAACACACAACAGATAGGAAATACATAGCTTCCGGTGGAACAGTCCACTCGGATGTGGTAGTCACAACATACAAGGTAAGATAACACGTACAACGCTAATGCATCAGTCCGAATGAGTGCAATGGTTGTTACATCAAGGTTCATGTGAAAGGTTTGTCTGATGTCTGGCAAAGGAGTCAACACGGATGGGACAACATTAACAAAATATACAAAACATTTCCATTAATAAATTATGCATTACAATAAATGAATTAGTTTAGATGTAGAACACAAGTTAAAGCAACATGCATTACAAGTGCTAAGGATCAATCTTACAATAGATACAATATGGGTGTGAAAATTTGTTTGCTCTTATTATATAAATAAGTGTAAGATCCAACCATACAATACATCCATGTAACCATGCTAGCCACAACAGTGGAATGTTACATCCACATCTTCCTAGTCCTCCAAAGAGATAAACTAGCTTTGTGAAGTGGAGAAGCCAAGGCGCGTTACAATAATGTCGAAGCTCATTCCAACAATAGTCTTATCAAAAGCTTGGCTAACCAAAAGCCCTTACAATGTGTTATGAGCGACTATTTATAGGAAAGGGTGGGGTGACCCTTGAAATTCCCCTTTGTGATAGTTCAATTACCCTTATGACTCTTCACCTACTCTATGACTATTACATCTAACTATTGACACTTGACTTACACTTGACATGACTCAACATTACAATTCACATGTACTCATGTCAGTCAACATGGCTTCAGCAAGCCTTGAAAGACATCACTGACACTCGTTCCACTGTGATGAGACCAAATCTTTAACATGTTTGTGATGGTGAAGGTGATTAGTTAATGCCTATATTGGTCATCTATGATGGTTTAGATGCACCTCATGGTGACATCTTGCTGAAGCGAACTCTTTCCTCTATTGCAATTGGTGCATTGGTTCAGCTCCCTAATCCAACTTGTGTGCTATCATGCACATGGTCTTCTTGGGAGCAACTAAATTGGCAACACAATGATGCATAGTGTTTTTGCTGATCTTTGAGTGCGTGTTGGTGGTCATGCACATCAACTTGCCGACGTACATGTTCATCTCGAGTTGCACTCGCTTCTTATCTTCCCCTTGGTAACTGTGTTGAATAGGTTGGATTGCTTGCATGCGCACAATGACATGCATGTTGCTAAATCCATTGCATGTGATTAGCAACACTTCTCACCATATCTTCTTCATGTTAGTTGTTGGGATGGATCTTTAACTGTACAGGTGGAGTTTCATCTGTGAGTGCATGTTACACCCACTTGTATTCCTATTCCTAGTATAACTCATTCTTATGTCTGTCAAGTTTTGTGTTCTTCCTCGAGTAGTTGCTTCAGCACATGCAACTCATTCTCTATTCCATTCTCTATCTTCACGTGATCTCCATGTCGTGTCATCGCCTCATAGTCTGAGTATCCAAATTTTCTTTCATAATTAGTTGATTTGCTTGAGCTTGCAACTTTGTCTTGCCTCTATGTTGTCAACAACCTTCCTCCCACATTCATTTCATTTGTCGTGTTCACTACATTCAGTATGCTACCTTTAGCTATTTTTCATGTTGTTGTTCGTTGTGATATCTTGATGTTCTTGTCTACGAATAACTTAATGTCTTTGTGAGTAGGCAAGCCCATAGACATTTGATTAACTACATGTCCAGGTGTGCTCTGAATGATGTCTTCGACTTTGCCCACTTAGAAACCATTATACCTACATTGTTGAGAGGTAGGTGAACACCTACAATACCTGGATGTGTGGAAACACTAATGGAAACCAATATGTTAGTTGAAAACCAAAATGGACTTGAGAAATAACTTGCAACATAACTATGTGACTGATCATAAAGGTTGCACAATTTCAGCAGAGGTCGGGAAATTGATTGCCAAGACTATGCAAGCCACAATCTTGGCTACTAGGAGACTAACTCACTACTGGAACTATGTAATGCATAGTCCAGTCTAGCTGTTGACTCTAGAATTGTGCAATGCACAATCTCACCTTGCAATGACTACATGCTCAGTGACTGCATTGAGCAATCTTTTTGGCCAACAATCACCCTCCCTCAGAAATGCGAAAAACAACCCTGGAGGATAGTCATTGGGCCAAAATTTGCATTTCCTAAGAGGAAGACAGAGCCTCCTGGTAAGAATCGGTATTGTAGCCACAATGCTGCAAATCTTGGGCTGCCTACTTTACTCTTATCAACCTGGTAGTTCGTAACAAACTTGGAAGTGATGGTGTTGTATGCACAAGTACTAGTTCTTACTGCAGGCTGTCACTTGGTTAGCTGGCGCAAGATCACTAGGAGCTCAAGCTAGCTTCTATGGATTCCAAAAGAAGCTCTATATGTGATGAAAGAAAGGAAATTTTACTCTGCGGAGGCTACTCTAATTGTAGGAAGGAAAAAGACTGAAATGTAAAGTAAGCGTATCAAACCCTACTTAACCAACTAATCCTACTTTTGTAGAAAACACTATGAAAACCATGAAATGAATGCCATTAACTACTGAAGGAAGTAAAAAACATCTATTCAATCTATTTCTAGAAGTAAATGATCAAAAAACATCTTTATGGATTTTTATGTATTTTTATGTGAAATTTTCATGCATGTAAATTATTTATCTGTGAATGTGGCAACGATTAGGTGGCGATGAAAGGCGGTTTGGGACTTGAGGTGATGTAGGATGGTGTGGATGGGTCCTAGGAGGTCTCAGGTGGCCTTTTGGATGCTTTTCACACAATCGGACTTCAAAAGGAAGCCTACAGGAAAATCTACAGGAGGATGCAGGGGATCTACAGGAGGTCTATAGGAGGATGCCGAGAGCAGTTTTGAAGCTTTTGAAGGTGTGAGAGTGGGTGGAAAAGGTAGATGAAGGCTGGGATGATGTGTTAAGGCACCTAGGGTTCACCAAGGATCATTAGGATAGGGAAGGATGGTCGTGAGAGAGGGAGAAATCCTATGGAAAAACACATAAAACTAAGGAAGATTTGAGGTGAACTTTGGGTGAATTGTAGGGTATTGATCAGGGAGAGAATGTGATGGATGATGGGCTAACTTGCTGTGAGAAGAGATTTGATACAATAGAGATGAAATTCAAACAATGAAATCAAGCAAGCAAGGAAATTAAGTACATCAAAAATAGAATTTTGCATCAAGCTAAAACCAACACAAGCTTATCTAACCTTATAGCCTAGAGCTCTGATACCACTTGATCTGATAATCACCCTATGAATGACCTCAGTTGAAGATTTAATAAACAAAGGTATTACAGACTCATGTGCTGGTGTGTGTTCTATGTGATTGAAACAATGGGTCGACCAGCTTGCCAATACACAGACATTTGGAATGGAAAGACATTAGAGAAGTACAATAATCAATACTAGACACAAATAGTTCTTAATAAGGAGTTCACCCTAGTCTCTAGGGCTACCTCTGCTGTCTAGTTTCAGTGGTGGCCTTGTTTTATTGTGTCTTTAAGCAGAGAATTATAAATACAGGGACTCATTATGAGTTCTCCTGAAGCAGATTTTGCTTGGCAGGGTGGTTCTTGGATTCCCCAAGTGACTTGGATGACACAAACTCTTATTCTTCCTACCTACTCTATGACTCTCGGTCTACAGTGGAAAGAGCCAACTGTGATGCTAAATCTAGACAAAATCCTCTACGGGAACGCTTGATTCTTCAAGCTCTTTCGTGCTTGAGGCTGGCTGTGGTCAGCTCGTCCCTCTGTCTCCTTTGCTTGGCTTTAGTGCTCTCTGTGCTTAGTCCTCCTCTCAGGGTTCACTGTTCACTATCTCTCTTGGTCACTTGGACTCTTTGATCTAAATCTCTCTTCTAATCCCCCGCTCACTGTCTTTGCTCATGGTTTTAGTCATTCGACCTCCGTGTCTATTCGTTTTCTCTCCTTCCGCATCGATTCACCTGTCACCTGTGTGCTTGGAATTCCCTCTTCGGTGTCAGCATAATTCTTAGGAAGTCGCCATGTGTCTCCATCAGAACTGCACCAGCTCGCTTGTTGATTCATTTCTTTCTCCACCGTGGTGGTCAATGGATTCCAAATCCTCTTAAATCACAACTTAATCCCCTGTCAATTATGCTTTGTCTATCGGTCGCAATCTCAGCCCTCTGATGTGGGCTCCTCCAGATCCAATGTCATTCACACGTCGAGCGCAGTTGACTTGCTCGACCGATAATGCAATCGTTGTAGTTTTTCCCTCTCCTCCGGTGCCATGCATCGATTGACGATTGTGATCACTCTGCTTTCTCCAAAACCACTTACCGTTCAAGGGCATCCCAATCAAACCACCATTTTCCAGGCCATGGGTCCCACCATTGTACGTTGGCACTTTTTACCTTTTTCCGCATGTGGTCCCTTGGCTCCTAACATGACCAAGCACTTAAGCCCTACCATTTCGGCCCTGTTTTCCTAGTGATGTGCGTTAGCGCTAAGCTTTAACGCGCATCGAAAACCAACTCCTTTTCCCGATCTGGGGCTCCCAGGGGCTATTTTGACCTCCTGTGTAGTCTCCATGGGCCTCGGTCAGCACACTTTGACCAAAGTCCTCGTCGTTCCATGCCGGCTACCATGGCCACTGGTTCAGGGTGTTTTTGATTGTGGTTTGGATTCTTCAAGGATTTTTTCAGCCTATTTTAGTCCTCGTTCTATGACAACCATTTATGGATCGGATTTGGATTATTTGTTTAGAATGTTTGTCATTTCGTTAGAGCTGATTATCTCTCTTGGTTTCCCTATGATACCTCATAATTTGACTTCCTTTCCTTCTCACGAAAATTTCATGAAAAGTTCTTGAAAATTAAAATCTATTGTACCCAAGGACTGTAGTCATTAGACTCCTTGTACAACATCAGCACCACCCATTAAAATGGAAATCATTGGGCTATTCAATACATATTATCCCATGGACGGCTTGATATTATGGCACTTTCCAGAGAAATTTATGGTTCCTCCACTTGTAACCATCATTTGAAACTCTGGCAATGGATATAGGAATCAATTCAATTCCTTGGCTACCTTAGAATGAATAAAATTATGGGTACTTTTCGAATCAATCAAAACTCTTAATTTTTTCTTCTTGATATCTCCTTTTATCTTGATAGTTTGAGTAGTCATAATTATGGCCAATGCATTACAATATATGGTCGGATAAATTTCTTATTTATGTAGGGGTTGTTCTTGGTGTATATCCTCTTCTTTTGATGTTTCTTGTTCCTTTTATTCATCCTCTTCATAATCTATCTAAAATAATTTATTCTCAACACACTGGTGACCTTTAGTGTATTTTCTATCACAACTATAACAAAGCCTTTTTTCTCTTTTTTATTCCAATTGTTGTGGTGTCAACCTTGTAGGTTGTGGAATTCTAGGGGCAACAACACCTCCATATTTAGAGTTGTGAGTGGAAGGCTTCCTTGTTGCCATAAGTTTTCTTTCCATTTTTCTTTCCAACCTGAATGCCTTCTCCAATGAATCAGGTTCCCAAAGGCTAACCTCATGTTGGATGTTATCCTTGAAATTCCCTATGAACTCTTCAATCCTATGCTCCTCTTGAATATCTTTACCCTTATATTCAATTTTTTGAAGTGCTGAATGTGCTCCATCTTTGAACCCTTTTGTTTAAGATTTATCAATTGGCTCAAAAAAGTATTGCTTTTTGTATCCTCCTAATGTTTTATCATTTCTTCTATAAAAATTTCCCAAGTGACAATTTGTTTATGAGAGAGAAGCCGCCGATACCTTATAAACTAATTTGGTTCCAAATATAAAGTTACAATGCGTACCTTTTTTGTGTTTTCCACATTATGGAGATTAAAGTATTTCTCCATCTATAGTATGCATGTTACGGGATGCTTACCATCAAACTTCCTCATATCGTTCCTTGGAACATGGTGTGTCTTCAATGCACAATTAGAGTCTATGAAATCATGATTAATGTTTCTTTGTTTCTCCACATGAGTTTCCTTTACTACCCTTTCAGCATTATTAAGCATTTCCTACAGCAAATTTTTTAAATATGTCTTCAAATCTTCCATGTTGCCCTTAAGGGTTTCTTCTATACCATCCATCTTAGTTTCCACATATGTCTTCAAATACTCCATGTTTCCTTTAAGTTTTTCTTCTATACCATCCATATTATTTTCCAAACTTTTCTTTAACCCATCCATCTTAGCTTCCATGCCACCCATCTTAAATTCCAGGCCTTTATTTAAACTATCCATGTTAGATTTTGCTACTCTTTGTGAGTGTGAATTTTGCTGCACTTGGTTTCATGATTTTGATATATCATGTTGCATTTCTTCCTCTTCTTCATGCGTCGTGCTAGATATTTTAGGTTTCTTACTAGGCGTTTCCATTTTATTTCTTCGGGGCATCAATTAATGATAATAATGCTTCACTATGTCTTGTGAGTACCTTCAGGGTAATTTTTCATGCCAAACTTATGCAAAATTAAAAAAAAAATACATACGTTTTTTCACTTTGTAGGAGCTCAATATTGGATCTGTTGTATCTCCATAATTTCTGATTTGTGAGGTTTGAAATTGTGTTCTATGGTAGCCCTCTGAGGCGTATTTCCAACCCCACAAGTGTGATCAAGATTGGATTCTCCAAGGAAGATTTATGCCAAATCTCCCATGATCACCTGATTATAAACTTGTTCAATAGAGTGAACTTGTACGAAGTGCCATATGTCACTATTTCGACCTTAGGACATTAAACCAATATAAAGAAATCTATAGGCCATCCTATTTCTATACATTTTTACAAAATTTTGATCGAATTCTCAGAGAGAAAGTTATGACGATTTTCCCCGGGTCAACTATTTGAGATATAATTTGGGAGCTTGCAAAAACCCTAACTTCATTCGATGATATCTCCTAAAATATAGAGAGAAAAGATTTGAAATTCGGATCCAAGGTTCATTGCAATTTCTTGTCAAATGGGTCTTAACTTCTGCTTTTGAAACATCGTAGAAGAAACATTATAGGGAACATGCCATGATGACCTCTTTGGAGCAACAAAGGTCTAGAATCCAAATCTCTGATACGAAATGTTATTTAACCAACTCAAAAAATAGAAGAAAATATATATCAACGACTTCAAAATCATCCTCTTCAAGGGGGAACTTACCTTACATTACAAAAATGAATAATTATTGGATGATGCAAATGGCAAGGCCTCCTTTCTATATATACAACTCTAAGCTGTCACAATATAATCAAAGGCAACATAACAATAATAATATAAGGGCAGAACAATAACAATAGTGGGCTTCTATGGGGCACAATAATAAAAATATCGGGACAATAGGGGCACAACAATAACAATAAGGGATACAATTACAATAGTAATGGGGGAATCACTAGTATTGTAAGGACGTAATAAGTATAAAATCCATGAAGATTACATTACCAACTCATTGATTGCATATATGATTCCATGGCACCCACTCTTATGGTGTGCCACACTGCCCGAGAACTCTATTCACTCTCTCACTCAGTTGATTTTATAGATAGATTTTGATTTCCATCATTTTGATCGTAAAACACTCAATAAAGAAATTATGGAATTATTGAAAGCACTTGATAAATCCATTCATCAATTTCACACGAGCTTTTGTAATCTTGCATATCGATTTCCTGAAGACGAGATGTATTGGGAATTCCTCGATCGAATATTTAAGGATCTTCTTTCCATATTAAAAAATACACAATTCTTAGAATCATTCGAACCCATCGTAGCATACCTCGGTGTTAGAGTTTCCAAGTGTATCAATGTCACTTTAACAAGCGACTATCCATCCTATTATCATCAAACACCTCTAACTCGATAGTGCAAGGTGGCAGAAGGTGGATGCAAATATGTCGAACTTTCACATCCTCCTACACCACCTGCTCTTAACATCTATGCATATTTGGATTGCAAGCCTATTGGTTTTCATGTCGAGTTATCACCTTAACCTCTGTCCCTGCTGTTGGATACCTATACCAATAGGTTTCATATTTCATGATGGGCAAATTTAAATGCCAAATATGCTCTGCTTTGCTGACACAAAGATCCCATATTTCCAAGGAAAGGCAAGGTGTGTACATGCCTTCATGACTATTAAATTTTGATGGATGGTCCAACAGCCTAATCTGGATCATGCCATGTTTCAATTTTCTGTTGTAGAATAGGGAAAGAAGTCTGTCCAAACTGTTTAATCTTGGCAGATCAGTAGTTAGGCAGAGAAGCTAAGGTTCCCAACTGCTTAATCTGGAGCCTTGGAAGACATAAGGATAGTGCTATATAGGAAATCAAAGGAAAGAGCCAATGAAAAAGAAAAAGGCACATAAGGGTTTGCAAGTCCAAGTGCACCCTTCAAGAAGAAACAAAAAATGCTAGGCAAATAGTTGGGTAGGTAGATGGGGTTGCAGAAGTAGTGTTCCTTCCAAGCTGAATTTTGCTGATCAAATACAAGGAAAACAACATAATGAAGCATGTCTAGCTTCCCTTTTTTCCTGATTCATCCCTCATTACTAACATCCCTTCACCAGGTGTGCTTATTAGAGAGATTCAAGGTTTTATGTTGGTCCTTATCGCCTTTAAAAGCCACATTTCTTGTGCAAAGTTCTTTTCATTTTGATCTACTCCCTAATACTAAGTGGTTTTCAAGAAAACTTAGTAATATCACTCCTCATTCACCTTCCCCCTCCATATTAACCTCTAACTTTATTATCTAACTCCCTATGTTACCCTTTCCCTACTATTATAACACCATGGTGTATAAACCCTAAGCATTCTATAAATATCCCTTCCTTGGCATTATAGCCATATGATTCACTACCAGGGAATCAAATTGACATCTGGTCAGTTTGAGAACCCAAGCCTAACCTCTCTTCATCTTTCAGAAACTCATCTACTTAGCCAACCCTTCATTTTGCCTAAGAAACCTTGAAAAAACCCTTTTTGCACCCTTATACCCGCTTATAAGAAAAATATATGCAAAAAACCCACTTTATCCACCTTATCCTAAGTTTGGGACCCGTTTGCACGTTTATGCGAAAATTCTATGAAAATCCACTTAGCCTAAGTTTTAAATGCCGTGAGTGATTTTGCAAAAATCATTGAAAAACCATAGCTTCCGCCTTTTCCTAAAGTTTTCGGCTATACGTGATTTGACAAAGAAATACATTATAAACCATGAAATTCATTAATATTTCGAAGGGTCCCGCCGGGCGCAAATTCCAAGGAAAATGACATTTTAATACCCGCCCGACGTCGTATCATCCGTGCAAGTCAACGGCCCGTCGACCATCCGATCAAGCCCTTTTCATCCGATGGTTGACGGGGATATCAGACCGGCCCCGACGTCTGAAGGATATCCTCCGATATCTGTCAGATGCTGACGTCAGGCGAGGTCCACGCGTCACCCCCAAATCGCATCGGAGCCCCCTCTGATAGATTCCTTTTCGTAGCATAAGCGGTCTGATATGATACCGCCGTGGTTTCCGGTTTTCTGCCAATCTTCCTGCCTACGTCAGCACATCGTCACTGCCTGCATCAGCGCCGCATCCGCAACCCCCGTCCACCATTGCTCCACCTGTCTGCCACCTCACCACCCCTGTGGACCACTCAAAGGCCGCCACGTCACCTGATGATGTCATGCTGATGTCACCTGACCCTGACCCACCTGATGACGTCATGCTGACGTCATCCAAAAAAGGCGGGAATGTCCCAAAAAAACCATATTTTGTCAATTTTCGCGTTCTTTTTGCACTTTTGGAAAAAACTGTTGTTGCGCCATCTGCATGCATTTTACGACCAATTGCACCAACCTGCTCAAATCGACCAGGAGTCCTTCGGCGCACCTTCCCACCTAAATTTGTGACCTGACCCATCGATTTACCAGGTATTTATCCCTGCAAGTTTTCTCTAAGCCTGGTTTTTGTCTACAATAACTGAAACTTACTTAAGGCACTAAAAACGTATAATTCACAGGTAATTTCTCTGCACCCAGCTCCCACTTGAAAATTTAACGGTCTAAATTCATTAGCCGAGCCTATTTTAACACAACCTTCATTAAAAACCTACATTTTCATTCGCGCAGTCGTGAACAGAAATCTAGAACTTACATTTAATTATTGAGGAAGGTCTGTTAAAGACAAAGAGTTGCCTTCTCAAGTAACTGAAACAGTATTTGAGTTGCTGTAAACTTACCCTGTTACCCTTCATTTCTCAATTCACCTTTTCACTCAGGTAGTGCTCTTTTTCTATTGCCCAGTCTAAGAAACAGCAGTCTTCATACAAAATAGAGTCCAAGTAACCATGGAGACTCCAGTTGCACTGGTGGCCCTCAATGTTGCTCTCTTAAATGCCCCTTAGAGAGAATTGGAGTGGTAGGATTTGGCAGACTTAGATTACCAAATCTTAGAAGACTCCTCATCACACAGCAAGTTCCACCTCCACTTGTTGAATGAGCTTAAGGCCAAACATGTGGATGGGACAGACATATTAGGCATTTGGGATTCCTTTCTCCCAATTTTTAGGCTCCCTCAGGTCAACCAATTCCCTGACCCGATTCATCTCTGTGCTGTCTGCTATGATCCCACTCAAAGAGCTATGCTTGACCCTTCAGGCTCAGTTGTATTCTACATGACCCCTGAGTCCATTAGAGAGATGTTGCAGTTCAAGACTCAAAAGAAATTGGTTCCCCTGTCTTTATTGGATATGATAAACCAAGGAGCTAAGATGCTGACAGATGCACAAATCACAAAGCTCAACCAATTGTTTATCAACTCTGACACTGTGCAGTACCCTCCTATTTTTGCTGGTTACCTCAATCAATTGGGTGTAGACCTTGCAGATATGATCAGTTCCATCTTGGGGTACAAATCAGTGGAATATATTGATGAAATTGTGCTGGTGATGATGACTATGTTTGCCCATGGCAAAACCCCAATCTGTTATGATTATGCCACCTACATATCAGATAAGATGCATGAGCAGCTCATGAACCTGTCAAGAGAGAAGGTGTTCAGATACACCTCCTATATCTACCACTTGATTTTATATTATCAGCATGAGAAATTCTCATTCATTCTCAAGAGAACGGATGCACAAGGCAATCCAAGGTCTGTAGTGTATTGGAGCTCAGTGTTTCATTGCAAAGCCTACTCTCCATACACTTACTATGAATTTATACACCTCTTCATTCACCCAGCCATGTCTTTGTTCCTAAGCTCGCCTCCTCCAAGGCTGACTGATGAGATGCAGAGAATCCTGCAGCTATCCAAAGTATACAGCATTGGGGATTGGTATTTTTACCAAAACTACACCGTAATCAGAATATATGGTTGTGAGTTACCCCCATACAGATTGCCCAAATATGTGCCCATGAGACTATTTGCCCTAGAATACTTCAGGCAATTTGGGAATGCTGATATG
>APFE031223572.1:152309-181628 GCA_000404065.3 Pinus taeda
CTTTATTGCTTTTCACTGGTTGTTTGCACTCCATCATCACAATTTAAATTTTGTTTCATGAAGTATCTAAATGGCCCTGTAACTCCAGCTGCATCAAACTCAGGATTTCAAGAAACCAAAGCCACAGACTCCATTGCCCAATGGACTAATTTTACCTACAGAGCTATACTTTAAAGTTTTAGAAAGACATCCTCCCAACCAAACATAAACCAAAAACCATCACTTCATAACTAGCCTAAAATCTCCATAGAACAGAGACAAACCTTAAAGAGAGAGCCCTCTCTGATTACAGCTGGGCTAGAAGCTGTAGTCCAAAGACTGGTTAGTGGTTACCCCGGCCATATTCCCTTGGGAGTCATAGGGAACAACCTGGGTGTTAACACATCCCTACTAGAAATAAAAGTGGGGTTGCTAAAGAATGAGTTTTATCCACAAGAAGACTAAGAAATACAGGCCCCTAGAGGAAAATTCGAATTGGTACTTAAAGAAGTTTATGGGGAAGCATTTTCCTTGAAAAAAGCAAGATTCCCCCTTGAAAATACCTCAAATAGTAGATTTAGTTCCCAAACTAGGAATTTGCATTAAATGACAGGGAACACTTTCCTAGATTTTCTCAATCACTAGAGCTCCAACATTTGTCAATCATTTCATGATATTTTGCTCATTTATTATCCAGTATTTATCCTCTTGTAGCAGGGAGAAAGTTACTAAATTATCTCATCCTCCAAATCTTCATAATTTACCAATATCCTCACAATTTTCTACAAGAATAAATAATATTATGCACATAATAAGCAAGGATAAACCAAATTCCTAAGGACCCATTAATACTACAAATTAACTCTATGATATGAAATTAAGAGGGTCAAATACATGTTTTAAGTGTTTATAAATAATCAAATGGGCCTAATAAAATAAAGAATTATGGGTCCTATCACCACACAAAGATGATATGAAGGGAGAGTACAATGGATCTTTTCCATATAACCTCAGAGTTGTTAGAAGGGGGGAGATACCCCAGAAATTTTTGAATGTATGTAGAGGGGACCTTTAGGTTTTACTCCCAGGATGAGGTCGTAGTAGAGGGCCCTGTGTGCTCCGCATTATAGGTTGTAATGGGGAGGATTGTCATATATATATATATATATATGCACATGGAGTCATACCCCTTTGGGGAGGAATTGATATTATATTATTACCTTGAATGAATCAACATCTAACATTATTGTGACTTTGAGGGTCATGTGGGAACCACGTGTTGATCACATGGGTGCCACATGGCTAGCCTTGATGACATGGCAGGTAGTTATTGGTAAAGTCTTTGAAGACTCTAATATTTTGATCTAAAGGTCAAATCAAGATGAAATTTTTATCATTGGAAAGATCTCATCGAGATGAACACAATGATTGCCTTTCATTTTAAGTTTTTAGGAGTTAGAAAATGATCAAAATTTTGGACCCAATCTCCATAATTGAAACCTTGAGGGTTGGGTCAGTATAGTAGCTAGCCTCTTTCTTTGTTAGTGGAGGCTAGGGATAGTGGGGAGTATGTTACAAACTGGTATCAGAGCTTCAAGGCTAACCACTTGGACTGGATGGGCTCTATCATAGCGGAAGTGTAAAAAATCTTCCAAGTTCAAACCTTTGGCGAAAAATTTGGTGGCTTGTTACAAAATTAACATAGCATTAGGTCTAAATGAAATGATCCCAAGAGCTAGCGTGGAGCTCTAGATATGAGTGTTGTAGCTAAATTGGATATGATTTCATTTTATTTGTAGTCTTTCAATGTGAATTGTATGATGGTTACAGATAGTACTGGTATGATTGATTTTATTAAAAATGCTATGGAATTGTATGTGTATCTATTAGGCATCTTGAAGGTCTAGACAATCTATTATTGTGACCATGGATGGTGGTTATTTATTATTTTTTGTAGGACCGCCTGCATGGTTTTGTGCATGATTGCTTAAGTGACATGCTCTTATGCTCTTGGAATAAGTGAGAATGTGAATATTTATATGATATGAGGGATTGAGTGAATCGGTGTGTTGTGTGTATTAGATAGGATAAATGTTCTGATTGAATATGTGTGTGTGTGTGTGTGTGTGTGTGTGTGTGTGTGTGTGTGTGTGTGTGTGTGGTTGCGTATGTGTTGATAATTGGATGCGATAATCCCATGGTGTGTATTTTATATGACTGAGAGCCCCAGTTTATTGTAGTTTAATATTTGTTACTCTATTAGAGAGTCAAGTGGTTGATAATCGTTGGATGTAGGTTCTAGTTTTAACACTATAATCATGGCATGTATGTTGATGATTTACATGAGAAATTGAATATTGGGTGTAGCATTTTAATGGGATGGTTATGTGTTAACATGGTATTTCATGTAGATCTTATGATGCATTTTGTAAATGTGAAAATTATTAGTATGATAGGTGCATGTGGTTTCCTAACTGACCCCCTTGATATTACAGATGCCATGATTGTTGGTCTTGGAAAAAGAGGATGAACTTAATGGCTACTACTAGCCTTAGCTAGAAGACTAACCTCTAGAATTAATAATGTTGGTTAAAAATTTAAAAGGAAAAATATCGATCATCTTTTAAATTTTATAATTGTGGTCTCAGTAAGAAGGCTGACGATAATTAATGTTGATATGCTCATGTGCATGAAAATTTTGATTTCGACAGTTATGCTGAGATATAAAGTAGACATAACTATGTTTTGGATTTTGAGGCATGTTACTAATAAATAAATTGAGAATACTTTCAGCTACATGAAAACATGCTTGGTATAGCATGAGAGGGTAGCAACTAATGGGTATTTGGTATGGATGATGCTAACACCTGAATGAAAATGGAAACACATGAAGAGACTCAATACAACAATAAAAGAGAAACCTGTAAGAGCTCTTAGACACTTGAGATAGCAGGGTATAATGACGGAAGGGAGGGAAGAAGAGGGGAATTACCTCAAGATCCTTTGATAATAATTAAAGGAATTCCTCTTGGGATCAATTGGAGGGGAATCACAAATATAAAATGGTTTCCATGAAATATTTAAGAAGGATTAGATTGTTTTATTCACGAAGTATTAAAAACACATGAACTCATGGGATTGAGTTGTTTGGTTGTTGAATATGTTATGTTTTGTATTCCTTGAATGATTTTATATTTGATTTTTCTTTTTGACTATTGGATTGTGCATGTCCATGCTATTTTTGTTGTTGTTATTTTATGACTAATGTCATGTATTTCTTTCTTTCTATTATTTCCCTCTTATCCTTTTGTATTTTCCTTTCAAATTTCATGGTTTCCTCTCGATTTTCATGTTTGGGGCCTTGGAAATATTTTTTTTGTGGCATGGAGGCCACAAAATCTTGGGAGAAGGACTGAGTAAAACCCATCATAGTATGCAACCAAGGAATCTCCATACATAAATAATGATTAGTGAAGAAGGATGACAACGATTGTCATGAGTGATGAATCAAGGAAAACCATCATTGGTGTATGGTAGAGAATTGCTCTTGAATATGATAGCAAGTGAAAATGAGGAAAATATCAGAGGTTGGAAATTTCCTATACAAATAGTGTAATAGATAAACAACAACAAGGTGAAAAAGGGAAAGGGAGGAGTTCTGATAAAATAATTCCTTCGGATGATGCATGTCATGCTTAAATAAATGGAGTTCTATTAACTCTAACTTTTTGTGACAAAGTTCAATACATGTATGTCCATGTGTAAATCAACAACACTATGACATCCAAGTGGGTTGGTTAGGTCCATGGGGATAATGGATAGCGATATGGAAACACATGAGGTTCTCTTGACCTTAATTCTATTTACATATGTAAATATATAATATGTTCATGTTGATACGTGTGTGTGCCATTGTGACTGATGGGTTCTTGTCAGGGATCATTTTTGTAGGAGAATGATAATATGGATGACATGAAAATATTCCTGGTTGTGTGAGGTATCAATTGGGAAATAGGTAGCCTTGCTTGATTTATGTGATAATAATTCCCATAATTATGCCATGTTTATGTTCTGAACAAGTAATGTTGAAGGATATATGAATGGATAGAGAGTATTGTGATCTACCACATGGTGGGACAAGCATGGATAATTAAAGAAACCACAAACCTTGGATTTGGATTGTGGATGCATGTTGTAATACATGGGAGATATATTAGAGGCAATGTTTCCTAGTCTATGTGGATAGAGACAATGTCGTCTCTAAATGTTCAATATTGTTGCATACATGTTGTAATTTTCCATGTGTATTGTGTATGTGTTGTGTTGTACCATGTGTATTCATTGTGTTGTATCATGTGTATATGTATATGTTTTTTTGTACACTGTGGATATGTGCATGTGATGTCTAATGTCTTGGGATAGAAAGGTACTAGGGAAAATTTTAGGGGATAATATTCGCAGGTGGGTTAATATTTGCAGGTGGGAATATTCCATGGTTTTTTCCAAAAACAATATTCGCCAATTTCCAATTTTCTAAAAATGAATTCACCCAAATTTTATAGTATAAAATTATTTTACCTTTAAAATGGCCAATATTATATATTGTTGAATATAAAATAATTAGAAATATAAACACTTTGACAAAATTATCATCAAACATTTTAAATTTTGGATACTAGGGACTGGCAAGATTCGCCAAGGTTTCCAAACTTTAAGATAAACTTTTATCCTTAAAATTTTCCCTGCCAGGGATGGGGCTATCTAGGCCCTTGTGATGTGTAATCTGCTAGGATAGGAAGCTATGGAACTATATATACCCATGTTGTGTGTAATGTGTTTGGACAGGTATGTATGGGACTATCTAGGCTTGTGTGATGTGTTGGGACAGGAATATGTGGGATTGTTTGAGCCTGTGTGATTGGATAAACAATTATGGGACTATCTTGGTCAATTTTAAGATAGGTAGGCCACCCAATATTGGGGGTTGTCTGGGCCTATGAAGGTGTGGGATAAAAGTATATTCTTGTCGACATAATACTACCAGGGTTGGTAGTTCCCATATTCATGGGGTCGATAATGGGCATATATATCCCTATATCCCTTATACATCCACCATTGGATGTTGTCCAGAGTGGCACAACCGATCCACTATGTGGGAATATATTTTCCATGCCACTAAGACTACCTGTTTTGTTGTAAAATGCTCATGTTATTTGGCTTTGGTTGAAGAGAAGAGAAGGAACTAGATGCTTTCCAAAGTTGGGAAATTGATTTGGTGTGTGTATGAGGAAGAAGAGAAGAGAAGGCACTAGATGGCTGCAAAATTTGGCAACCAATTGGGTGTGTGTATGAGAGAAAATAAGGCCACTTGGTTCTTGCTGGATTTGACAATCAGCCCAGTGTGTGTAAAATAAAGACAAATCCAAATATAAGTATCAAAATTTCATTGATTTTTATTAATTTCCAAATTATGGAGATGAATTTATATTCTAATTTATGATAGTTGGTTTATGAGATAATTTTTCTTGCTATGATAAGAAGAAAAATGAAATTTCAAGGTTCACATCATGAATAAGCTATTAATGAGGTATGATTTAAATGATTTCAATTTCCTTATGATGAAATTCATGGATATCTATTTGTTATGCTGTAGGAAATTATGGAATTTGCTAGTTTGGGTGGATGCACTTGGTTGAAAGGTGAATAGTAGCAACTTGAATATATCATAGTGCGTAGTGGCATGATGATTAAATATTTCAGGACCCGGGCGATTGTGGGACACTAGAGCCCATGGTTTCTATTAATTTCCATGAAGTATCCCATGGTTGATATGAGAGTTTCAAGAAAAAGAGATGCATTAACCTTTTGTGTGGTGAGGAATCCTTACTAAGGGATGCATCACTCAAGGGATTGGGAAGAAGAGAAGGGGATTCATGAACTTGGAAGGTGAGTGACTACACAAAAGCAGTAATTAGATCACTTGAGGACTATGAAGTAGAGAAGGGGATGCCTAAATATGATGTTGGTTTTTAAAGAGGCATGGGCATGGATGATTGGAATCAAAAGAACAATGGGATGTTCTAAGAAGAAATGGGTTGGGAACTGTTCATTGAAGGAACAAGGAGACCAATGATAATAATTTTGGATATTAGAGGAAGGAAGCACTCCATAGAAAAGGAACAAATCCAAGTTGAATTGGTTGCATCGGAAGAACCAAAATAGTGCAAAAGGGGTCATTGGGAAATGGTTGAGGAGAGAAGGGAAGCATATCCGTTTTGTTTTTATGATTGAGTGGATCTAAGAGTTGTGTAAGAACTTAAAAGCCTAGTTATGTTTGTTTATTTTTCAAGATAAGAACACCAACGATGATGTTCCCTTTAAGGGGATGGGGTTTATGACACCCCTAGTATAATTTTCCCCTAATTTTTATTACATAACGATACTCTAAGTTATAAATGAATACATTTTTATGAATAGGCCTAAAAGTAAGACCACAAATCCATGATATAAGGAGGAAGAGGAGATGAAAATTTCAATAGGTGCATGAAGATACACACAAGAATGTTTTATGAGGAACATGAAGAGACACGAGAAAAATATATAAAAACGATTTTTGACAACAAGATTGGTATTGGATTTTCCTCTTGGGAAGATTTCATAAGGAGCACTGGAAAAACCTTTACACTGGATGGAATGAAGTTATTTGGGAATGAATTGTAGTTGCGAGGAGCTCAAGAAGTTATGAGGAAAATGGAAATGCATGCTTTCCAAGAATTGGCCGAGAAACCACTCAGGGTGCTTGCTAAAGAGTGATTACGCCACTTGATTTTATATGGAATCATTTTCCTCCTTGAGTTGAGTATGACCTTGTACTGAAACTATTGAATAAATTGACGAGCCCCAGTATTGCAACAAGAATGCTACAACTCCCAAGGCTACCAACTTAAATCATCAACTCGGGGTTCGTACAAACTTAAGAGGTGTCAGCACTATGTGTGTAGCATACAAGGTGACCTTATTTCGTTTCTCTGATGTAATAGAGTGAATTTAGTGAAATAAAATCCTAAACTAATTTCAGAAGTGGAAATTTTACTGTGAAAATAAAGTAATCCTAGGCAAGAACAGCAATTTGTAATTAAAATCCTAAGAGCATGAATTTAAATAAATAGGGCTAATCTACTTTGTAAAAAGGCATATCCAAATTGTTGTTTATTATTCGTAAATCATGTATTTAGATCCTAGGAGTTATGATTCAATACTAATAGACAAAAACCAAGATTTTGGAGAAAATATGATCAACTTTACACGTGCGACAGGAGGGCTACAAGAGGTTCCTACATGCAAAACAAAATTGCTGCAAGAGGAGATAATTCAGCGAATCACCAAGTAAATCAAATGGAAATGGAATGGGAAGTTTATTTTTATTAATTAGGATGTCTTAGGACTCCATTCCAGGTGGAATTACTCCAAAACGCCCCTATTAACACGTGCTAAAAACAACAAATAATTACTACTCTAAAAACTAGAAATTCAAGAACTAGTGAGCTAGTTAACCTATCAAATGCCTAACCTAATCAAGTAAAACTGCATTGGGGTAATTTTATTTATTGAATTGAATAGTTTATGAACTAATAAAAGTGGAATCAACTCAATTTAAGCTCATTAACATGTTCTAAAAAATAGTAGAAAATTACTATGTTTTGCTATAAGGGACTTCCGGAAATTATGGATTTGTGAACTAGTAAAGCAATCCAAGTAGATAAATGATGAATATGAATTTTAAAATAAATTATAAGGATGTGTCATTATTGTGACTCTATAAATAACCTGCAAAAGAATCACTTCAATAATTTAACACAATCCTACAACAAAAGAAGCATCAATACTAAATGCGGAAATAGGAAAAACAAGAATAAGAGATGCATGTGAATAAGAAGTGAAAAGACGAAAAATTTTTGTATAAAAGGCTCTAAGGCTCTTGGGATGGCCATGCCCAAGGATAACCAGAGTCATGTGAAGGATAAAAAACTTTAGAAGCTAAAAATGGCACCAAACTTCATTATTTGAATCAATCTAAGTATGCACCTGCTAGAAATGAAAGTGGAACTACAAAAATATAAAGTTTCTCCAAAAGAAGACTAAGAAATACATCCCCTAGATGAAAATTACAATTGGTACTTAAATAAAATGATGAGGAAGAATTCTCCTTGGAAGGAGGAACCTTTTCCCTCCAAAATACCTCAAATAGTGTATCTGGTTCCCAACACTAGGAATCTACATCAAATGATAGGGAACACATTCCTAGATTTTCTCAATCACTAGAGCTCCATAATTTGTGAAATAATTTCATAATATCTTGTTGATTTATTATCCAATATTGATCCTCTTGTAGTATTCAACAACTACTTGGATCATCTCCTTTTCCAAATCTTCATAGTCTACCCAATATTCTCACAATATTCTACAAAAATAAATAATATTAGGCACAAATGTGCAATTATCTCTAGAATTTACTAATGAGCATATTAAAGCTAAAAATATGTCATCTAATGCAAAAAGGATAGGTTTAGTTTGTTGGATATTGGTCATATGGGCCTTAATTTATTCCTAATTTGGAGGTCGATCATATCACCTGCTGAAAGTATTTCTCATCCTCTAAGCAACTTAGTGACTTAAATGTGCTGCATTCATGGGCCTGGTGGCCTCCTTAACATCCTAGGCTACCTTGAAAGGAAATTTGGCACATATTCTCTTGCTACATTCTCGACATTTTCTTGATGAGAACTAGTATTGCAGCTAGAATGCTACAACTACTAGGGATACTAGCTTTACTTTATCAACTTGGGGTTCGTACAAAATTGGAGGTGACAGTGTTGTTTACACAAGTAAAAGTGATGGTTCTGCCCTTTCATCACTCTTTAGCTGGAGAGAGACCACTAGGGATTTTCAATCCAGACTTCTATGGATTCAAAATAAGATTGATTACTGATGAAGGAAAGAGAAATCTACTCTAAGAGAAAGCTTTTCTACTGCAATAAGGAAAAAGACTGAAATCCAATGCTAAAAAACACACCATTTTATAACTAACTTCTAAGAGACTATGTTTCAAAAATAATGTTAGGTTAACGTATATGAAATTCTACAGTCTTAAGAATGTAAATTCAAAACATCAACATTCTGCTATTGTGCATGTAAATGGCTAAAATAAATCCATTTTTTTTCTTTTTTTTCATTTTTTATGGAAATGTGTGAAAGCTAATCTCTTTTGGGTGTGGCAGGTGGCTTAGGGATGCTAGTGGATGGTTGGAAGGTTTGGGAGACCCTTAGGTGACCTTGTCTAGCTTCCTAGAGGCTTTTCCCTCAATTCAGCCTCAAAACAGGCCACTATGAGAAAACCTACAGGATGTCCTAAAAATCTACAGGATTCCATGTATCTCTACAAGATACAACCAAGAGAAAAATGATGGGTGGTGAAGGTGATGGAAGGCTTAGGGAAGGTGATTGGTGGATGGAATGATAGAAGAGAATACCTAGGATCAATCAGAACTCAAAACCAAGGTTGGGAGATGGTTGTATTTTCTCAACATGCTTGTAGAAGCTTCCTTGTAAAATGATGAAATTGGTGACGGTCTTAGTGAAAGCAGGGAATGATCGTGGATGCATTAAGTTGGAAGGAGGTTGCTGACTATGACATCTCTCTTTACTTCTAATGTAGGAGAACTTAGACCTAGTCAGCAATGTGATGGTATGATCACATGTTGTGGCTAACAAAGGGTTGGAAGACAAGAGATTAATTAATTTTATTAATTTAAATGTATGATAGTGTTTTATTTGTTTTCAAAGTCTAAGCAGAAAAGGGTATAAGTAGCTGATTGATCCTCCCTGCGTGGAGATCAGGCCAAGCAGTTAGATTATCTAGTTTGAATAGGATATGAAGGATTTGAAAGCTTAAATTAGCATTTGTTTGAGAAAAGAGTGGAGTGAAGAGATTCTTTATGGAAGAATGAAATATTTTTGGATCTGAACTAAATAGGTTCATGAATCCACATTTTGTATAAATTTTAATCTTTTGGAATGAGTGAGGGGTTTAGATTCAGATGGAAATATTGAATGGATGAGCGAGGGCAGAACTGAAACAGTCGAGAGTGACTGTTTCTTATGTAAATATTCATCAATATGAATAGAGTGTGCATTGTTTATTTCTTTGTGTAATTTAGTATTGAGTGTGTTAGAGTAGGCAGAGTGTGTTACACAGAGATTAGATAGTGTAGAGAGAGCTAAGTAGAAGATAGAATAGATTAGAGCACGAGATGTTTTGTTCATTATGTAAATACTGTTATGAATAAAAGGAATTTGTGACAAAGCTTGTTTTTTATTGATCTTTTGTTATGTGATTGGTTTCATAGATCGTAGGCTAAATCATCTATAATTACAGTGAGGAGTTAAGAGCCTGGATATGTTTTAAGAAACTAGAGTATATAGTTTATAGACAAACTAACTTGTTGTAAGCGCTAAGTCTTGGCGGAATCTATTAAATTCGTGAAAAGCCCCAGAGTAAATCAGAATTATGCAATCTATAGATCTAATAGATTTAATGATCATCGTGCACCAATAAGCTTGTGCGATAGTCAAGGAAGAAAAGTGGTTTATTCAGAGAAGTTATTTATCTGGTGAAGAAAAAGTGGTAAGCAGTCTTTTGGAATTCTAAGAGATTCCATTAATCGAACGACACGTAGCACTTGGGTGGAGAGAGAAAACCAATTTATCAAGTGGTTAAATATCACACGTGATCCCCATCTGATATCGATGTTAACCCTCAGATCAAATCTACCTTGATCAATGGTGGAGGATCGCCGATTAGTTTTGTTGATCGGGTGAACCAACAACCGTCAGATTAAAAGGTAAGATCAACAACGGAGAATCAATTCGATAATATTTGTGGAAAAGTCGGACTCGATATGTTATCAACGTGGGTTAAATCTATTTGAGATCCGTTGGGATGCAATTGAAGTGGGATCAGGCTCGTTGACAGGTTATATCTTTGTTTTTAGCTGATCGGGTGTATAGTCAGGTTTTCTATTGTTTTGGGTTCTGATAATTTGATGGGGTTTATTAAGATTAAGTGAACATGGATTTAATTAGTTTTAATTCCGATTTATGAAAGGGTGTAACCTTGCTACACTTTGGAGGTTACGTGGGCATAACTCATAGGTCGACATGTGATTTTTAAAGGATGTCAATATCTTGGCATCATTTTTGGCATCAGAGAAGAAAAGGATTTTGCATAGAAGTACAATAATGTTAAATATTGGAGATATCTGCATGTTAGAACAATCAAAGCAAAATTAAAGCTCAAAATAATTTAATGCAAAGGACACTGATATCAGAACAAGGAAAAGGTGAATCCTCTATTAGCAGAGAGATTTGTTTGGATGTTTGAAGAACAACAAGGGAGTGAAAATTTTCTTTCAAAGAAATGAAATTTCCATGTAAATTTATTGAATGATTGCTTTGATTTGAAAGCAAAATTGAAGTAGAAGGATTCTAATTTAAATTCAAATAGAAGAGTGGATTGCTTGACTGAAATCATTTAAATGTTTTTAAGAATTTCAATGATTAAGGATTTCTTGAAGTATTGTTTAAAGGCAATGATATTGACGGTTGAAAGAACAGAGATTGGGTTTAATAGATTTGAAAGAAGAACCACTACAAGGAATGAATTTTGGAATTTGTAGCAGCAAGATAGGATTTGATTACAACAGATTATCGGAAGGAATTTGTAGTGTGTCATGAATTTGTAAATATAGGTGAATTTCAAATTGAATCTTAATTGTAAGATGAAGAAGAGTTGTTGACTGTATGGAGTCATTTGAATGGAGAAGTTTAAATGAAATAGTGAACAAATGAATCATTTGGCAAAGATTTAATTGATGGAATGGGAATTAGTTTCAAGACATCTTTGAAGGAAAATTGGCTGGTTTGAAAGGTACTTTGATGTATCTTGAGATAAGTTTGTACAGGTCAATGGAAGCAGCGAAATTGCTGGAAGGTAGAATGAATTGTATCAACATCATAGCACATGTGTTATGTTAAAGAAGATGAAGCAAGAAGAACTCTCTGATGAGTAAAGGTGACAGTACCCAATAGTAAATGAAATTACTGAATGAGAGAAGGAAGTGATTATTTGACAATACAGTAGCCTAGAGCAAGGAGTGTTCAAAAGAAGCTGAGAACAACTTCCAACTACGGTTGGGTAAAAGTTTTTGAGATAGATCCACAATTGTGATTGTGGGTAGAGTTGTCTTAAAGATAACAATTCCAGCAAGACGAGTGTTGTGTAGAATTGCTAGTTAGTGAAAGGTTTGAGGAAAGAACCAATAGATGCCAAAATCCTAAACTCAAAAAAGTTTGGTGAGGCATGAAGGAGACTTGTTACATATGAAAGAAAGGGCTAGTTGTAGCTCACCAGTGAACGAGGAAATTTCACCAGAGGAAGAAATGGAATTGACTATTGATAGTCATAATAGGGGTACAGAGGAAAGTCATAGACAGAGGAAAAAGAGTGCCAAATTAGTTGGACTCAAAAGAATTAGTAAAGAAGAAATGGACATAAAGTTGGCTGAGATGAAGGCATAATTAAATCATTTGAAGAAGTTGGTATAGAAAGGAATCAGAGAAGATTTGGAACAAGGAATTTATGTGGGGAAACGAGTTAAGTGACCTATCAAAGAATTGTTTGCTGAGAAATTAATGCTTCGAAAAGTTGAGGATGATGGAGTAGAATACATTTTCGAACCATAGAAAGAACCTCTCGTTGGAGAAGGAGACAGTGATGATAATGATGATACTAACGAAGACATGATCTATACAGATCAGCAGGAGAGGAAGATGCTGGTAGCAACTTCACAGGAGAGAATATCATAATTTTGGGATTAATAATTTGTGTGAATGTAAAGTTGTAGGTGTGCAACCAAACGAAATTGACTATGTGAAAGAGGCAGAGACAAGAAAAATAGAAAAGGAGATGTAGGAAGACTTTCAAGACTTCGATTAGTGGATAAAATTAGAAGGTATGAGTAAATGGTTGTGTCTTCTCTTAGAAAAATTATTGGATCATGTTAGAAGGAATATTAACATGGATAGAAAACCAATGGAAAATGGATAGAGGGAGAGAAGCTAGTGCATTGCAGGGTTGTGAAGTGAAGAGAAACGAAGCTAACACGGAGAACTTAACTGAAGAAGTTAAGTCAAGGAAATCTTTGAAAGATCAAAATCCTATCATAGAAGAGAAGGAGACATTGTTGTCTTATTTGGATAAACTAAGTGTTGGAGAAAATTGTGAAGGACAGGGGATGTTATGCAGACTTATGATGAAATTATCAAGCAAAGTCAAGAAGCTATAGTCCCAAAAGTTTTCTTTGATGAAAAGGAAATTAGAGATGTTGAGGAAGAATTTATCAATAACTTAGTGAACTATCTGAATAGTTCAAAGGAGCATGAAGGTCTGGTCAATGAGAGTTTAGATGAAGAGCATTGTATTTTTGAAACTGATGTGATGTGGATATTTTTAGGTTTGACAGGTGATGAACAACAATTGGACAATGTGCTTATGCATGTTGATGAAGAAGTGAAACTGTTTGAGGAAATAGTTGAAATAGAAGGATATTTTGAGCATGTATTTAATACTTTTGGGAATGATGGTATTGATAGGGAAATTGTCATGATTAAGGAAGCTGAAGACAAAAAAAATGGAAATTTCTGATGATAACCAGAATGAATTGTCTTTAGTAGAAAATCCAGACTCTGTGGAAAATGTGAAGGAATGTATGGTGATGTTGACAAATACAGAAGTTCAGGAATTCTGTGATTTTAAAGTGGATTATTTTTATGAATTTGTAAACTATGAAGAAGCTTTTGAAAACCTGAATTTTGATTTTGTTGTAGGTGAAGATGGAACAACATTAATTAGTTTGTACAAAAGGTGAAAGGATACTTCACAATGATATATTAAGGAGATTTTAATTCTTGAATTGTCGAATGACATTTTTGTGCCAAAACAAGGAATATTTTGTAATAAACAGGAAAGTGCTCAAATGAAATTTATTGACAGTTTTATAAATGTCGCAGATTGATGGTAGAGTTATTATGGAGACAGAATCGATAGTAAATTTAAATCTGATAATTGTGGCAGAAATTTAGTTTTATATAGGAAGGATGAGTCATATGCAAATGATATGATTATTGGATATGAGGGAAGATTCAAATTACTAGAAAAGTTATTAGATGAACATGATAAGGTAAAGGGAAATATTATCTTTAATGATAATGAAAGGGAAGTTGTAGAGTACAAGCAACAATTTGTAAATGATATCGGTGAAGAAGAATTGGACAGAAATTTCATAGTTCTATGGTAAGGGAGAATGTACATCAGACAAATGTCAGTGAAGTTCAGCTAAGAACAAATTGTAAATAGGAAGTTGAGAAAGTGTCGAAGATGCAGTCAGTTAAGAAGAGAGACAACAAGGAAGATAAATTGACAAAATAAATTTGTATCAGCAAGGAAAGTGGACAACAACAACATAAGATTTGGAATCCTAGAAGAATAGAAGTGACAGTGGTAGAAGAAATGAATCAGCAGCATGATGGAAGTAATGACCAGTTACAAAGTAAAGTTTGGGATACTGGCTGATCAGCAAAAGAAACACATGACCAAGAGGTCGTGAAAACTTTAAAATTTGGGAGTCTGATGCAGGAGCATCTAGACCTAGTCAGCAATGTGATCGTATGATCACACATTGTAGCTAACAAAGGGTTGGAAGGCAAGATATTAATTAATTTTATTAATTTAAATGTATGAGAGTGTTTTATTTGTTGTCAAAATATGAACATAAAAGGGTATAAGTAGCTGATTGATCCTCCCTGAGTGGAGATTAGACCAAGCAGTTAAATTATCTGGTTTGAATAGGATATGAGGGATTTGAAAGCTTAAATTAGCATTTGTTTGAGAAAAGAGTGGAGTGAAGAGATTATTTAGGGAAGAATGAAAGATTTCTAGATTTGAACTAAATGGGTTCATGAATCCGCATTTTGTATAAATTGTAATCTTTTGGAATGAGTGAGGGGGTTAGATTTAGATGGAGAGATAGGATGGATGAGCGAGGGAAGAACTGAAACAATTGAGTGTGGCTATTTCTTCTATAAATATTCATCAATATGAATACAATGTGGATTGTGTATTTCTTTGTGTAATTTAGTATTGAGTGTGTTAGAGTAGGTAGAGTGTGTTACACATAGGTTAGATAGTGTAGAGAGAGCTAAGTAGAAGATATAACATATCAGAGCATGAGATGTTCTATACATTATGTAAATATTGTTATGACTAAAAGGAGTTTGTGTACAAATCTTGTTTTTATGTGATATTTTTTTATGTGATTGGTTTCATAGACCATAGGCTTAATCCTCTGTAATTACAGTGAACAGTTAAGAGCCTGGATATGTTTTAAGAAACCAGAGTATATAGTTTAGGGACCGACTAACTTGGCGGAACATGTTAAATTTGTGAAAAGCCTCGGAGTAAATCAGAACCATTCGGTATATAGATCCAATAGATTTAACGATCATCACACGCATAAGCTCGTATGATAGTCAAGGAAGAAAAGTGTTTTATTCAGAGAAATTGTTTATCGAATGAAGAAAAAGTGGTAAAGGGTATTTTGGAATTCTAAGCAATTCCATTAATCAAACAACATGTAGCACTTGGGTGGAGAGAGAAAACCACTTTATCAGGTGTGTAAATATCGCACATGATCCCTGTCTGATATCATTGTCAACCGTTGGATCAAATTTTCCTTGATCAATGGTGGAGGATCGCTGATTAGTTTTGTTGTTTGGGTGAACCAACAACTGTCAGATTGAAAGGTAATATCAACGGAGGAGAATTAATGCGATAACATTTGTGGAAAAGTCAAACTCAATATGTTATTGATGCATGTTAAATCTATTTGAGATCTAGTTTGATGCATTCAAAGTGGGATCAGGCTCGTTGACAGGTTACATATTTGTTTTTCATTGATCGGGTGTATAGTCAGGTTTTCTATTGTTTTGGGTTCCAATAATTTGATGGGGTTTATTAAGATTAAGTGAACAAGGATTTAATTAGTTTTAAAACCAAATTTATGAAAGGGTGTAACCTTGCTTCACTTTGTAGGTTATGTGGGCATAACTCATAGGTCCATATGGGACTTTTGAAAGATGTCAGTATCCTGGCATCAACTTCCGAAACACCGACACTGCATCAAACATTGATATTTACCAAAAAAATCATGTAAACAAGAAGAATTTCAATAAGCTAGGAAAACAGAGTTTAATCAGCTAGATGTTTATTTCATGCATGAGGAAAAGTTGTAGAATAATATAGAATCATTGATGAGATCTACTGTAAGGCTAAATATGGAAGAAATGATAACTAGATCCTACTCTGGCAAATTGATCAAATGCTAGCTTAAGTACATAAAAATCTAAATTCTATGAGAATGTAGAACTTTGTCTTTTTGGTGCTGCATAAGAGCCCTTTCCTCAAGTCATGATCCCTGAAGGAAGAACTGAGGCCAAAACACCTATCGACAACTTTTTGATGTTCCTTTATCCCTTCTAAGCTAATGGTGGAGTAAAGCATAAATGGAAGCAAACTAATAAACAAACTAATCAAATCTACACTACCTGGAATGAAATACTTCTAAGAACAATCTAACCATGAATCTATGAAATCAATATAAGCATACCAATACAAGAAGAGGAGACTTTTCTACTAGGGTTGGGCCCTAAGCCAAGAGATTCAGCCCTCTAAATTACCTCAGTATTGGATCAAGAAAAAGCTCATTCTCATTATCAAAATATAAAATTACATAGAAATGTCTTCCACAAGTTTGGAGCTCGAAAATAATTAATGTTTTTACAACAAAAATTTGAATCCTATTGGGGCTCTAGACCTCTTTATTTATACAACTGAAGTCTCCAACGAATTCCTTAAATCTAGGGATGCTCGGCTTCCAAACTTGAGTTAAACTAACTCTCTGATTTTCACTTGCTCAACTGCCTTTTGATCTTCATGACTTGGCTACTTGTACTATGAGCTAGTGTGATTGATGGAGGAATATTTGAATGAGGAAGAAGTAAATGAGGATAATTTGCCTCCTACAATCTCTCTTTGTTTTTCCATTCGATTTTCAGTCCTTAATCTTGCAAAAATTCCATAATTTTCTCTCACAAACCTCCATTCAATGCACATCAGTCCACTAGGCATAATATCTCACTTTGACTCATATCATTAAACAAAATATAATCAAAACATGTAATAAATTGTGAGAAGAGTTTACTCGACTAAACTAGGAGGTGAATTAAGGTCCATATAGTTACCCAATGATGAGGCTCATCATCACCCACTACTAAAAGTGTTGCTCATCCTCTGAGCAGCTCAATCAACATCCATATCTTTCATAGCTCTAGTGGCCTCCCTGACATCCAATGCTTATGTTGTGGTTTCTGTTAGGTTCCTATACCAATAGGAGTCCTAATTTTGAATATCTCAGGTTAAGCCTTGTAATATTGTACATACCTTTGCTTTCTAAAAATGTTTTCCATATTATAAAAAGTTAAAAAATGTAAAGAGGGTCTATCCTAAAGATAAATCAAAGGACAAAAAGAATAAGAGAAGGTAAAAAAAAATGAAGATATATGAACCCAAAAAACAAAAAGACCATGAAAGTGTGCAAGTCCAAATGCCACTACTATTTACTTTTATGCATAATAATGATTGTGTGCAGCTTGTTACTCATGCCACAATCCATGGTAATCAAATTGTTTAATCTTGGTTACTCCATGCTTTGAATTTGATGCTTTTAGATTAGAGGATAAAATCTCACCAAACATTTTAATCCTGGTAGAATCATAGTTAGGTAGAGAAAATAAAAAGACCTCATAAGCTTAACCTGAGCCCTTGGATGATATAAGGTTAGAATTAGATAGATTTACTTTCCAAAAGAAAAATAGATGAATGAGGATTTTCTAGCCTAAATTCACCCTAAGAAATGAAGAAAATATGTTACCTAGAAGAAAGGTTGTTGAACCACAAAGTTACTTAGGTCAAAGCACATGCATCATGCTTAGATACATCTTTCAACATGTATGGTCAACTTTGAAGGCAAAGACAAGGATTTAAAAGTTCATGTAATTAACTTCCCCTCATTCATTTTCCCCTTTACTTACTAATTTCCTATCAACAATTATGTTCTAAGTACTTTTAGCCCTACAAGTCAAAGGGGCTCAAAGTGTTTCTCTAACTTTTGGAGGGACCAGACCCTCGGCTTAATGACTTATGGATGGAAGTACTAGAATCCCTTTCATAAACACATTCCCCCTTCAAAAAAATCCATTTCCCCCACATAAACCCCTTTCCTAAAGGTTAAAAACCCAATTTAACTAATGAAAACAATACCCCCCATGTAAATCCCTTTCTGCACAAAAAACCCACTAAAAATCCGTTTTTCCTAAGTTTAAATCTAAATGCACAATCACATGCATTTTTCCCATTTACTTAGGAAAAAACCCATCCTCCACTCATTTCATATTAATAAACTAACTCTATTATATAAATCCCGACATTAACCCTTTCCCGTATTAAATTAAATCCCTAAATAAATATCCCCGCTCCCTAGTTTTAAATAAAAACTATAGAAATTAACCCATATCCTGCCACAACTACACTCGAGTCTACCTAACCCTGGTAGAACTTGCGTTAATCCTGCATCGAGCTTCACCTGACTCCCTACGACTCCCTAATCCCTCTTAAAGCCCAACCCGATCACTTAACCTATGACCTAAGCATAAACTAATCCCCAAACCGTACGATTAAAACCCTGGGCCCCCCTCAACTCCCGTCTATTCCCCCCTGCGCAACTTTCCCACTCGACCATCATCAGATCTCAATCCCGTAGATCCAATAGGCTATAGCCATATCGGTTGGGCCCGATGGACTGTCGTTACCCACCCGATAAAGAAATTTTCCACCAACCCCCGACTGCTACATGTCATGCTCTAACAGTGATCAGGTGGCCCCTTTTAAAACCACCCACGCCTAAAAGCGGTGCGACAGCCCTCCAATACTGCTTCACTGCCATTCCGATAAACCACCCATCCTCTATAAAATATGAATTTTGTGCCCTTTTTCAAATATTTTCCTGTTAAAGATTCAAACCTTGGAAACCCATGTTTTCTCACCATTTTGCCAGTTCCGAGTGTAAACCTATGAAACCCTCCAGCACCTTTGCGATGCGATTTCACATTTGTTTTCATTTAGAATGCTACCCTGAGACCTTTCCCAAGCATTCCCATTGCCAGAGAACCATCAAGCACCCTTCATGCAGACCAATTTTTTCTTAATTATTATTGTATTTTTTAGGTTATCAAATGAATCAAAGCTTGGATAAATAGTTCTGGTACCAGTCAAAGAACCTGTTTACTCCAAGACTCGACCAAGAAACCTGTTAAAATACCAAATTCAAATGAAGAATACCGATACACAAAGAATGAAGATGAAGACTAATAGACACAGAGCCAAGAAGAAGACAATTATACAAAGAAGTAACAGTTCAGAACAGAGGAGCAAGGCCTGAGATGCAATTAGAAGACAAATGAAGAAACATTCTGAGACTTAATCAAAATCCACTTCCCAATGTTGATTCACATAAAAACATAAGAATTTACTGATGAAACACACAGTAAAAGGTTAATTGTAACAATAAGGGAGAAAACATAGTGAAGGATAAAGATAGGTCATCAGAGTGAAAGAGTATCAGTGACAGAGAGTATCAGATGAAAGACACAAGTAACTAAAGCCTCCAATTAGATGATTCAATAGCAAATAGCATAAAGAGATAAAACCAACCATAATAGCCATCAACACCACAATAAAAGGGACATCATGAATCAGTTCATTAGCTGCCTCTATCTTCCCGCGAGAAGATATTTTCTATTTCCTAGATTAAATCTCAAATCAGTCTGAGATATTTGTAATAACACCTTAGTATAAATACTTCACAAACTGAAGTATGTATGTGTGGATTCTTAGACATTTCTTTAGACTGTTTGATTGAAATACTGTAAAATCTATTGGAGCATTGACTGAGCCAGCAAGCTGGATTGGTGAATAAAGACAAGATATTTCAAAGGATTCATGTGCAGAGCGAAGTGTAGACAAGTATTTTCTCTTGCTTATGTTATCTCTTTAATTTTTCATATTGTTGATCTACATATGGATGCTATAACAAGAAGTATTATATCAAAATTTGTTTAATTACACTATGTTGTAACAGTTAGGCAAATCTATGTTTTCTACAAATTATCTAAGTTAAGGAATTCTTAATTGCTCCTTAGTTTAGGTTGTTGCTTTTAATCTATAGCAAAGGATTCTTAATTTCCCTTTGTTTCTTATTAGCTCCCTATTCTTCATTTCATTCGTGGTCTGAGAATTATTAATTTCTCTCTCACCCTTGTTAAAACCTTTTTCCATCCCTCTGGCCTAAAGTCCAACACTCTACTCTGCTATATTTCCCTTTGAGCATTCCCTTCAGTGAGTTGATCCAGTTCTGCTGCCTTTCTTTTGACTCCATATGCCCAATGGTCTAGAGACATCATTCTATCCATCTATTGAAAGATCCACACCACCCAATTCCTAATACAAATCAAAAACCCCCTGAACCTGTCAGATATAGCCTAATATCCCAGCGAAAGAAAGCTAAATCATATAGAGAGAGCCCTCTATAGACTTACGATGGCTAGAGCCTAAGCCTAAAAGTTGGTTTGTGGTTACCTTGGTCATTTTATTTCTTCCTATAACTTCAAGAGAAAATTCTGAGTGATAACAGTTTCCTCTTCTTATGCATAGAATCCTGCCTTCCTTTCTATCTCCTCCCATTGGTTCTTTCTTCCTCTTCCTTCCTTCCTTCTAACATCCCCAAGATCAGTGGTTGGCTGAGTCTCAAGTCAATCCAATTGACTTTAAGTCTTTGGAGGGTTTTCTTGTACATGTGTGTCCTGTTCAGTGCTTCTCTCATTCTTTGAGGATAATGGTACTCTCTGATTTTCAAACTGTATGGAAAAGTATTCCATATCCTTTGGCAAGCTTGCATGTTTCCATCCCCTAACAGCTTGAACATATCCTCAAAATGTGTAATTGTTTTCTCTTAGGCAGCAACAAACCTGGGTGCAAGTTGAATATCATTTGCAATTAAATTATGTGTGTTGATGACAACCAATGGATTTGACTGCTCATCTCTTATCATGAGAGGCTTTGTTTGTTCCCTTGCCAATATATTCTTTATTTCTGCAACCCTTGCTTCCCCATAGTTCGTCCATGATGCCAAAGCCATCAACTATAAATCCCCTAGCTTTTCATTAGGGTCCCACATATTCAGAGATGTCAAGGCCACATTATGTAAGTAGAACTCAAACATCTTAGCCCTATCCTCAAATGTTCTTTGATCACAAAGATCAATGAACTGTCTATAATCCTGGAATGGCATAGTGCCTTTCTATGCTAGGGTCTTGATTTGGAACTGCAACCATTATTCCTTAAGGTATAATGCATAGTAATTAGCTGGCATCCTGCACTGGATTTCCTCTAAAGATATATTGGCCATGGATGCCAATTGATTCTCTCTTTCTTGTACTTGTCCTTTCAACCATGCATTTTCTGCCTCCAACTGAGCTTTCATTATGGCCTCTCTATGTTATAGACATTTTTGGGCACTGCAACCCTAATCATACATGTTCATAAACCAAGGGCTCCTAAGTCCCTAAAAGTGTTGCTTCATGCCCTAAGGGAACAAGGTCAGTTGATTACATCATCTCCTAGAAGTTCTCCGTAGAAAACTGCTCAGAACTGGTCAAAATTGGACCATACAGACTGCCCAATATAGAGGGTGTGATGCATCTCACCTGCTCAGTGTAAAGGGTGTGATGCATACTAGAAAGCCCTTCTGTAGGGTGTGATGGGTGATTGTAGACAAATGGTAGAGACAGTTTGCAAGGTGGATCATCATGGAATCTTCCATAAACTTCTCCTATGACACTGGCCTCTCTGAATTCGCCAAGGGATGAGTAAGAGATCATCAATCTCCAAGTGGAATCAAGAACTATCAGAGAGAGGAAACTAATCAAAATCCCAAAATCTGACTCACCCCCCTGCAATCATCTATATATGGATCCCTCATCACAGAGATTCAGAGGCTGGAATCTTGTATCTTGTAAGGAAGCGTTGTTGGTTTCCTGGTGCAACATCATAGTGTTGGGTGATCTGAGCTTTTCATGAGGTGAAGAAGGGCTTTCATGCTGAGAGGATAATGCTGGGTCAAAATAATTAGTTGTAATCCTCTTTTCTATTCTTGATATTAAAAAGCTATTCAAGTTTTCCTCCACATTCTTGTATGTTTGATGATATATGGATTTGTGTGGCCAATACATATCTGGTCCTGTATTGCTTATGATTGTAGATCTATGTTCTTCGATAGTATTATGCTACTTTGATTCCACGGGTGCTCTTTGAAGCTGGGTAGACAAAAAGGGAGCGGAAAAGATCTGTCAGAAGGGAGAGGAATTAAGCAAGGAACCAAGCGCAAGACTGAGGTTGGTGTCATTTTTTCCCCTCTTATCTACTTCTTGTAAAGGAAAGCTATAGTAGTTTTAGATTGTTTGTTTCTAAGATAGCTACCGGTCTTAGTGGGACTAGTAGCTCTGAGTGGACACTAAATTTCCTAATAATGAAATGGAAACTCTACTGGGGATCGACTATATTGTTTGCTTGTCTATATTTGTTTTTTTTATAAACTTACAGACGAAGCCTGAAATCAAGCCAGCTAGCCTTTGAACTGCATTTGCTATGAAAGTGCAAAGTAGATCAATGCTACTTCAGTCTATCTCCAGGTTTTGTTTATAAACTGACAATAAATTTACAAACACTCTATTTTCCCTAGTGGTGGCTCTAGTAACCTCATTAGATCAACCCCTGTGATTTATATTTATTGAACATCACTTGCTCGGCCTAAATCCCTGAACTGAACTGCAAACTATGACCAAATACCAAGTAAAAGTCTCACACTGGTACCATCATACCCTCTCTTCAAGGAAGTCTGTATGCATTGCACCTCCCATGTGCAGTAGGTGAGATGCATACTGAATTCCCTGTGTAACAGGTGCGATGGTCAGAAAAGGCTAATTTTGCCTTCAGAATTTGGTTTTTCTTCACTCTCTTCAGCTTTATTCAGGAGCTTTGTTGTCTATGATCAGTATACCTTTGTGGAAACCCCCTTCCTTTCCATCATTCTGCCTCCATTGTGTAAAGAACTTTAAATGTTTTTACGTATTGTGTGCCATTTTCAGTTCTCTTTTACAAAGAAGTAGCATAATCAGACTGTCGTTTCTTGATTTGGAAGTGTCGCAAGTGTCATTTTCAGTCATAGAAGAGAATCTTATTGTTCTTGATGGTCGATTATACCATTACTCTTGTATTTGATTTGAATTAGTATTTTTTCAAGTGTCAAAAACAATTTTCAATTCGAAATTACAAAGTGTCGTCGTTATCTTCCTTTCGTTTTGAAGAGAAATTTGTTAGTATTGTCGCTTTGAAAACATAATTCAGATTTGTACTTAGCAGTCTTCTTGTCATTTACACATTAAGAAGGCTGAAAACAAATACATGCATGTGAATTTGCATTTAGACTGCTTGTTGGTTTGATTTAGGACAATGCATCTAGTGTGTGCTCTGTGCTCTTTGTTGAAAGAATCTCATTTTTCTTTCCTTAGTAACTAGGATTTTCATTGAAAAAGAAGATTAAAAGATTGTTTATCATCTTAGACTGCATTTTAGGAATTGTATATCTACACCACACGGTGAACCTGAAAGGAAAATTTCTTAAGCAAGATCAACTGTAAAATAGATTCAATGAACATAAAAATGCTTTGGAACCTAACGCACAACATTTAGAAGTCTAGGCTAGAGATGTATTCCGACGTCGTAAAGCCTGGTAAATATTGCTTTCATTGCTGGTTGGGTGATTCCTTCTCTTTGAGACGACAAGTGCCAATATGGACTTGTGCTCCCACGTACTGTCGAGTATATATTGGGAGACCACAATAGGCTATATCCTTTATCCTTAGGAAGTCATGTCTGCCGCCCTATTGATCGCAATGCACCGAACACAGCATTCGGGAAGATTGACTGCCATACCGTAAAAAGTATTCTGTAGTTTTGCGATTGGTTTCATAATCCCTCTGTTTAGATTTCCAGAGCAGTCTCTTTCATTCCTTTTTAGACTCCTTAAAGGAAAAGGTCCATCTAAGCACTTGTCACTTCAGGCTCATTAAAAATCGAAGGCGACTAGAGTCATCTTTTGTTTTTTCTCGACTCTTAAAAATTGAAAAAACAAGTTGTGTCAAAGTGTCTAAAATTTATTTTAATCGGAATAACATCATTGTTCCCTAGTTGGTCTTAGGTTGAGAAAAATGGATTCCACCAACCAAGGATTTCCCCTTGGAGGAAATCATAGTCCTTTCTCCTCTTGGGGAGATGTTGATGCACCCCATATGGCCACATTGTCACTTCCAGGATTGATGATTGGCTTGCCCATATGGCTCTTCTCTACCTCTATCGTTTAGAACACAGTGATTCCTAAACAATTGAGTCAGCAACTAGATGATACTAGAGTTACCCCCCAACCTTCTACTTCATCTGTTTCTCCCTCTCCTCCTTCCTCTTTGCTTGATGAAGCTAGTAAAGATAAAAATCAAGTAACTAAGAAGGAGAAGAAGGGGAAGGAGAAGAAGGAAAAGAAGAAGAAGGACGCAAAGGAAAAAAGGGGAAACCGTGCATCATCCAGTGAAAATCCACACACTGCACCATCCAAGCCTAAATATCCATGTGTCATTTGCAAAGGAGACCATTATCACCAAGGTTGTCCTTGCATCCCTCAGATCTTAAGGGACTGGTCTCCTCGTTTGCACAATCCGGTGTCATCAACCTCTGATTGTGCTGAGAGTACACCGTCAACTAGTGAAAGAGAAGTATCTAGATAGAAAAGGAAATGTAAATTTCCCTGTAAACTGTGTGAAGATGATCACGTCGTCCACCGTTGTCCCTTCCTAGACGAGGCTAAAAGAGTTTTGGATAATCATCTGGCTTCACCTCTACAGCTTCCTCTTGGATATAAGAAACCCTTGTCGATTCCATCACTGATTGAAAATCTGACTGACACACCATTGTGGTCGGTCGAAGTGTCTATCATTGAAGACAAACCCTTTGAATCCACACCATACGAAAGTCAAAAGGTCGACCCGATCTTGCCTTCAGAAGGTCCATCTTCAGATGATACAGTCACTGAAGAGAATGAGAATGACACCATTCAAATTCTTTTCATAAACACAGACTTTGATGAACATGGGGGCAATCTACCCATTCCTTTACCGTAGGAAGGAAGTTCTTTAGAGTCATATCCGGCCGTCTATTTAGTCCCACCTCCAAGCAACCTAGTAGTTCCCTTTGATTGGAATCTACTAGGCAGACCCCGTTTAGCAGCTAGTGTACCATTCTGAATCATTGTACAATCTTACAGAATGGTCGTGGCCGGTACCATCATAGATAAAGGGGCTTCTGTGAGTATCCTTTCCTCAACTGCTTGGAAAGCGCTTGGTTGGCCATCGCTTCTTCCTGAGATGAGAAATCTGATAGGCTTCGACAAAGGAACCAGTCGAACGTTAGGGATCCTTCCCAATGTGCCCATAACGTTGAGAAGGAAAACCATTTATATGAACGTAATTGTAGTCCAAGGAGCTCTAGATTATAATCTACTCCTTGGGCGCGACTATATTTATAGCATGGGAGCCATTGTCTCCTCACTCTTTAGAGTAATGTGTTTTCCACATGAAGCCCGAGTGGTCCAGCTCGTAGACCAGCTTTTCTTCCCCGGCTCACACATAGCTAATAGTCAAATGCCATCCCTAAATGGTCTTTTCATGCAAGGAATGTCTCATCAATCTCCAATCCGTCCACCTAAAGAGTGCGAGTAATTCAGGAGGATAGGACTGAAACCCAGGGGGCATGCACCCTGGCCTGCTCCGACAGGGAAACTCTAGGTATAGAGTAGGTTTCCACGAAGGAAAGTGATTGGTCCAACACTCGTCTGTATAGGAAAAGGGGATTAGACTGGAGTAAGATTCCCTCGTCAAGGTTAGGTGGTTGGAGTTAGAATCACCTTTGTCCAGATGGACTAAGCCAGGAAGTGTTTCTATCTGCTAGGTGGACGGAAACTGTCTTGCAGATGCGAGAACTTCTAAATTGCAGCCAGGAAATTTTTCACTATACCCGGGGGCATGCAAAGCTTTTTGCATGCAAGCGAAGAGAGACCATTTATTTTCTTAGTTTGTAGTTTCTCAAACCCTTTAAACTCGTAGAATTTTTCATTCCTAACTTGCATAAAGAAAGGATGTGGGGCAAAGCTTTGAAAGATGCAAGCTCCATAAAAAATGGAATCTATAGATGAGATATCCTTATTATACAACTGGCACGAGCAGTTTTATGTGAAGTTCAAGCTCAAATTAAACCTAAGCAATGAGCAAATGTTTCCCCCAGAGTTTAAGCTCATTAAAAAATGAACCAATTTCCGGTAAATAACCATTTTGAATGCATTATCATTAGCTTTTAAGCCTTGGTCATGTTCTCATCATCACCTCCACCTTGTTTTAGCTGATCATACGCCTCCATTTGATTGTTTACCCTTTTGAGGAACAGTTGTGACGAGTGATTCTGTTAGCCATCCTTGTGACACTACCGTGATTGGAAAATTCCAAACCTTACCTTGAATCAGCTGCTACCCGAAATTATCACTCGTTCCTCAAAAAACTAGTCTCCTTTAAGCTCTTTTCACCTGACTCATAAAATATGAAAAGATTTCCGAGCTATTTGCCTCTCCGGCTCATTAAAGTCGTCGAAAGTGCTACCCCTCCTCTAGATTTTAATCTTTTTGGACCGGAGGGATTATTACACAAAAATATCGAGCACTTGTCTTGTTCGGCTCGTTAAAACTATCGAAATCTCATCCCTTTTGTATTATTTTACACTTTTTCAGACTTAAGGGATTATATGACGAAAAAGAATCATTGGAGTTTCCTTTCCACCCCTTTTCAGACTCTCTAAAATTGAAAAAGGACCAAGTTGTCATTGTCGTTAAACTTGTTAAAATCAATAGCGACAAACTTGTCCAAATGGACAAGAACGAGTTCCACTGTTGCTAGGCTCCTTAAAACATAGCGACAGGTTCGCCCGAAGGGCGGATTATAGAACAAGCATATGTTATCCTTCTCAAGCTTGATAAAAATAAAGAAGTACTGGTCAGCAATGACTGGGGAAAAATTGGGAAGAAAACTTGAAGAAACTTTATTGGTAGCAAGTCGCTCTTGAACATGACACTTTCACTCCATGTCTGAGTCGGGTTGGGTTATTCCGTTCACCGGACATATCACCATTGGTCTGTCACACCATCCATCTTTGGGGTTAATGCTACCAATCCATTTTCAGTGTCACCGGTATGTTCAAGAGTAGTTGCTTAGAGAATTCATCTGTGTCTCATCCACTGCAATACATTCACGCTCCATTCTTTCATGACCGCCACCCTGAACCTCGTATCATCAGATTTTTTTCACCTCCAAAATCATTTGCTCCATTCTATGTCATAGATGTGGGATTCATTAAGGCCCTCCTACGACAGGTCGCTTCTTGTCGACATCAACGCATTATCCAAGAAGTCAACCTAGGAACAACCCTTTCAGTACTTTGAAGCTTGCATGCCTCAATGACAAGTTTCTCACTTTAGGCGACAGGTTTACATCAATGACCTTCGACCCAAAGATTTTGCGTGGTGTTCGATGCCAAGTCCCTTTTTCACACCATGCGAATTGTACTGCATTACCTTGAGGGTCATCATCATTAACGGTGGTTCCTCTCGCACCTATTAACAGCTTACATCGTTGGCCGGTAATCAGGCGATGTCTTTCCATGTTCGACTCCAAAAGATCCTTCACATGGATCGACTTGTACTCTGAGTGAAGATTGAAAGAGTTTGAAGATCCCAGATCTAGTTTCATCCATCTGGGCTGCAATATATTCAGGAATATAAAGACATCAAAAGTACATCATTGCCGAACAGATGATCATCCAAATCAAAGGATGATGACTCCATCCGAATCATCAGTGTGCTACATAGACGGTTGTCTGTCCTATGTACATGAAAACGAATTTATAAAGCTGAGCATGGGAATGCCTGCCTCAGCTAGATCATGGCAAATACTATGAAGATAATGTATTGCACTATATCTTATTACAGGTCGCCTTCCAGCTCGAAAAAACTTCAGATCCTCATGATAAAGCATTTCACCCGACATCAAAAGACTAACGACCTCATGCTTTAGGGGGCAACTGTTATAGACATTTTTGGGCACTGCAACCCCAATCATACATGTCCATAAACCAAGGGCTCCTAAGTCCCTAAAAGTGTTTTTTCATGCCCTAAAGGAACAAGGTCAGTTGATTACATCATCCTCCCAGAAGTTCTCCACAGCAAACTGCTCAGAACTGGTCAAAACTGGACCATACAGACTACCCAGTGCAGAGGGTGCGATGCATCTCACCTGCTCAGTGTAAAGGGTGCGATGCATATTGGAAATCCCTTTTGTATGGTGCGATGGGCGAGAGTAGACAAATGGCAGAGACAGTTTGCAAGGTGGATCATCATGCAATCTTCCATAAACTTCTCCTATGACACTTGCCTCTCTGAATTCGCCCAGGGATGTGTATGAGATCATCAATATCCAAGTGGAATCAAGAACTATCAGAGAGGACACTAATCAAAATCCCAGAAGTTGACTCACCCCCTTGCAATCATCTATATATGGATCCCTCATCACAGAGATCCAGAGGCTGGAATCTTGTATATTGTAAGGAAGTGTTGTTGGTTTCCTGGTGCAACATCATAGTGTTGGGTGATCTAAGATTTTCATGAGATGAAGAAGGGCTTTCATGCTGAGAGGATGACACTGGGTCAGAACAATTGGTTGTCATCCTCTTTGCTATTCTTGATATTAATAAAGCTATTCAAGTTTTCCTCTACATTCTTGTATGTTTGATGATATATGCATTTGTGTGGCCAATACATATCTGGTCTTATATTTCTTATGATTGTAGATCTTTGTTCTTCGATAGTATTATTCTTCTTTGATTCCATAGGTGCTCTTTGAAGC
>APFE031223572.1:193067-247954 GCA_000404065.3 Pinus taeda
CGGTTCACTACGTAGGTTAGTCGTGGAAAGAATATAACACAACCCAACACTTCTTTGTGGCTTTGTGTAACTCTCTATAGTAGGCACAAATCCTCCACTTACCATTTTTCTTTGGAACCAACAGCAAAGGAGAGACTCACTCATTGTCTAAGATAGGGTAAATGGATCCTACACCTAGCAGCTTTTGAAGTTCTTCTTTGACTATATCCTTGAGAGATGGATTCATCCTCCTTTGGGGTTGTCAGACTAGTTTGCATCCTTCTTTGACATAAATTTGGTGAGTGCACACTAAGGGGTGCACTCCCTTTGTTTCTTTGTAACTCCAAGTAAAGGCATCCATATGTTCCATTAGCATGTTGAACAACTTTCCTTCTTGGTAAATAGAAAGACATGGGTTTATTTTCAAAGTTCTCTCAGGGTAGAATTCAATGGTTTTGACACAGATAGAGTTGGAATCAGCTAAGCATGGATCAATCTAATGGTTGTTTTGGGACTACTTCTTTTAAGGACAATGTACTAGGAGTTGGACTTTGGAGTATGTGTTCAACCAAATCATCTTCATCTGGTTGTCTCCCTCCCATGGTTATTTCTAAGGTATAGAGTTGGGCAGAATAAACTTCATCTTCTTCCTCCTCTTCCAGCCATAAAGGTAAGTCATGTTCTAGAGATGGTTGAGTAGGAGGGTATAGGACTAATTGCTTGGACATATGCCCATTTTTTATAGTCATATCTCCAACCTTGCTGCTAATGTAGGCATCGACAATGGCTAGCCAGGGCCTCCTAAGGATGAGAGGGTAACTAGTAAGCTTGGCCTTAGGCTCAAGAACTAGGAAATCTAAAGGGTATTTGCAAAAGTCAATGAAGACCATCACATCCTCCACAATCCCCTCAAGGGTCACTGTGGAGCGGTTTGCATGTTGGAGGATCGTTACAGTCTTTCTCAATGAATCTTGGAGGTTGAGCTTGAGCATAGTGTCCTTGGTCATCACATTAATGGCAACGCGAAGATCAATAAAAGTGTGTGGGACAATGGTTCCATTGATGTGCACATCTATTGCACAGCTTTCAACGTCCAAATACTTTGGAAAGATTACCCGCCCCAACATTAATTTGAACAATTGTCCAATGATATTAATGGTAGGGGAATCTCTTCTTCGCCTCCTTGGATGCTTCAAGAACTTCTCCTTAATCAACTTGTTGTAAATAGGTACATATTTTATAGCTTGGAGAAGTGGAATTTTGACACATAGAATTTTTAGTTCTCCCATAAGTTCAGTCTCTTCTGGGGTAGTTTGGAGTGGTCGAGTTAATCTCTCAGGAAAGGGTGGTGGATTTACATTAGGCATGCTTTCCTCTCTTTCTTCCTCAACCTCCATAGGTGAAGGTAGAGGTTGGTTGTCCAGGAGTACTCTCCCATATCTCAAGTTGATTTCCTAAATTTCCATAGCATAAGCAAGATAAGGTGTCTCTCCATTGTATACTGGTTGTGCCTGTTTGTTGTTCGGGTTCAGATTTAGCTGGGCAGGCATTTGGGGTTGTTTAGGTGGAGTAGAGTGTAAAATTTGTGGTTGAGCAGGTTGTGAAGGAAATAAAGTTGGAGCATTGGTGTATGGGGGCCTCCACACCCGGGGGGGTGCATTCCATTATGGCAGAACATATGGTTGAAATGACTAGCTAGTTGGCTAGGAATGATACTGTGGTGCAAAGGACCAAGGAGGAGGTGCAGACCAGGAAGGATGAGTAGGGGACCACCAAGAGGGAATGGATGTGGTCTAGTTGAGGTTGTAATATACACGGTATGACCCTTGCATGCCATGCTGGTATTGCCTAGGCCCATGAGGTCTCGTTTGGTTTATTAGTAGAGTTGTTCAGTCACCCCTTCAGCTCCTTGATATACATATTTTAGTTCAGGTAGAGAAGGGCACTTGTCTGTGGAGTGATTTTCTTCACAAACTGAGAAAATTTCAATCGAATTTAATGGACATTCATTCCTAGGGTGCCTCCTTATGCATCTAGGGTAGAAAATGGCTAAGGCTCTATTTGCTTCCTCATGTTTTCTCTTAATGTACATAGTGTCCATTTGTAAGGCAAGGGTCTGCATCATCTCACTCTTGAAATTGTCCAGCGTGTTTCCAATTTTAGCCTTAATGGATGCATTGGAAGAGGATGGACTAACCATAGGTTGACTACCCCTACCATCTTTCCTAGCTACCCTAGAATGTTTTCTAAAGATAGTCTTGATATCCTCATAGGGTAACTAGTAGGTGTCCCCTCCTGCTAAAAAGTTTAGGGTATCCAAAAGATCTTCTCTTACTCCTCCAAGTAGGACTAGCTTTAGTGACTCAGCATCAGGTGTGCACCTAGCCCTTTTGTAGCTAAGCTAGAATTTTTCTTCATAATCTTCTAGGGATTTGTCATGTCCTAAGGTCATCCTAAAATTTCCTCTTTAGTGTGTTTATAACTACAGTAGTCTCGATACTTGTTGTTGAAGGCATGTTGCATCTAAGCCCAAGTTGTGATGCTATCCCTAGGTAAACCCATGAACAAGTGCAAAGCTGCATCCTTGAGAGTGGATGGGAATAGTTTCAGCTTGTGCTCATCATTGGTGTAGTCATAGGTTCAACATATGAAAACAAACTCATATAAGAAAGTGTCTGGATCTTCTGTGGTCATGCCATGGAAATGAGGAAGTGCAGAGGGGCTTATATTCTTCAACTTAATATCCCCATTGGTATCCCTTGTGGGGAAGGCACCCTCAACTCTTTCTCTATTTCCTCTGTCATCTCTATTTTTAGCCATTAGTTCAGTAGGAATGGGTTCTTCTTCTTCTGGTTGCTCACCTAAGGGTTCCTTGAATTCACAACCATCGAAGAAGAGGGAAGGTTGGCCATTCGAAGCAGTGGGGGTATTTGGCAAAAATTTCCCTAAGTTATCCCTATTCCTATGAGGCATGAATTTTTTTTTGTATTTTTTTTCAAACTTTGAAAGTGATTCCAGAATTGAAATTGTAGACTATATGAAAACTAACCGATTGAATGAAAATCAACTACTTGAATGAAATCTTACTTGCAAAATGGAAAGGAAAGAAGAGAATGCAGAATGGAAAAGAAAGCAACTAAATTGCTCTTGCAGAAATGAAAATAGGAGCAGAATATCAAAAACAAGAGATAGAAGAAAGAAAGTAGTAATCAGATATTACTCGGACACCTCCCGAACAATAGTGCCAAAAATTGATGAGCACCAGTATTGCAAAAAGAATGTTGCAACTCCTGGGGCTACCAATTTTACTTTATCAATCTGGGGTTCGTACAAACTTGTAGGTGAGAATGTAGTATACACAAGTAAAAGTGATGATTCTGCCTTTTTGTCATTGTTCAGCTGGTGAGAGACCACTAGGTTTTTTCAGAAGAAGCTTGATTACTGATGAGGGAAAGAGAAACATACTCTAAGAGAAATCTTGTCTACTACAATAAGGAAAATGAGTGGAATTCAATGCTAAAAAACACACCATTTTCTAACTAACTGCTAAGAGACTATGTTTCAAAAAGAATGTTAGGTTAAAATGTATGGAATTCTACTATATTAAGCATGTAAATTCAAAACCTCAACATTCTACTACTGTGCATGTAAATGGCTAAAATAAATTTGTTTTTTTTCTTTTTATCTTTTTTATGGAAAATTGTGAAATCTAATCTCTTTTGGGTTTGGCAGGTGGCTTAGGGATTTTGGTGGATGGTTGGAAGGTTTGGGAGACCCTTAGGTGACCTTCTCTGGCTTCCTAGATGCTTTTTCCTCAATTTGGCTTCAAAAAAGGCCACTGTAGGAAAACCTATAGGATGTCCTAAAAACCTAAAGGATTCCCTGTATTTCTACAGGATACAGCCGAGAGAAAAATGATGGGTGTTGAAGGTGATGGAAGGCTTATGGAAGGTGGTTGTTAGATGGAATGAAGCAAGGGAATACTTATGATCATTCATAACTCAGAACAAAGGTTGGGAGATGGTTTGATTCGGATTTAAACAGGAACGCAACAAATTACAGAGATAACCATAGACACAAATATGCAGCAGAAATAATACTTCATTTCATTGATGGAAAATACTAAAATATGCTTACAATCAGAAATGGAAATAAGCTAGATAGGGCGATGGTAGCTTATCTCTGAGAAGAGATGTGATGGCTACATGCCTCTGAACTGTGTTACAATGAGGCTCGAAGGCCTATTTATTGTTGAGAAACAATGAAAAAACCCTTCACATTCCAAAACCTAACCCTAGGAGATGAAACGCCAAACTGTGGGCCCCGTTTGGGGTAAGTTGGTACATCAACTTCCCGGGGTCGTAACTTTAGCATATGATCTCCGTTTGACGCGTACAATAGCTCATTAGAAAGATCTATTTGAGCACTATCATTGTTGGAACGGGCAACATCGGTCCATTGGATGGACCCATGTTTCCCCCGGATTCCCCAAAAAACGTCGTTTAGGGCCTCAAAACGGCTCCGGAAGTTCAGGACCCGAAAAACTGCTAAAAATAGTAAGTTGTGCTACAATTAAGGAAACTGAAAATGCTGAGAAAGACAATGGTGGGGGTCCAGGTGGACTTGGCAGGTGGCCACCAATATCCACCTGGATCAGAGTGACTTGGGGTTGCCATCAAGTACAAAGGGGGAGATTGTTGGCATTATGACACAGGTTTGGCGCTATGACACAGGTGTTGTCCTTGATGGAAACTCACTCAAATGATAGATCACAATTCATGATCACATAATGAAGGGAAAATAGGTATACACAGGTTCCCCTTAACCAAACCTCATATACACACGGGTTTGTAGACCAAAAGGCACGTATGCGTAGACACACAGTTTCATGCAAGGAAAAGCACATACATGTTGGAAAACTTGGTTTTGGTCAATGGTATTTGGTCCTTGGTATTTTTGCCCATGGTATTGGTCCAAGGTATCTTATCCGAAGTGTTGACCCCATGTATTTGGTCCAAGGTATTGATTCTAAGTGGTTTTGGACCATGGTATTGAGTAAGGCCTAAGACTATAAAAGGAGGAGGAGATCATTAGGCAAGAGCACTCAAGTATTGAATATCTAATGAAGAGAAAGATCTAGAATACTAGTCATTGGGTTATGGTGCATAGCCGGATGTGAATCAATGAGAAACCTGAGTGCTTGAAGAAGGATAAGTTCTATTGATGGGTCAAGATCTTAAGGCTTGAAGAGAAGTATCTTTGTGTGGTTTTTGATATTTTATCTAAATAATTGGTTCATGTTGTAATCTCTAAATCTGATGATCTAGGTATAAATGATGTTTAAATAGTGGAAAAGGTTAAATAATATTTTACAGATATGTACGAAGGTTCAATAAAGCAAAGGTGCATATACACGCTGGTTCAACATTTCAAAACTACGTATACACTGGTCTGCCTTGAAAGAAGTGGGTATGCATGTAGGTTCAACACATTGAAGTAGCGTACACCTCATAAAATGTGTTTTAGCTACTTTCGTTTATTGTTGCAGTGTTCTAGGTTTTGGATTGGGTTCTTGTTACTGTCACTGTGTTCCAGATACAACACTCAGAAAAGTGATTGTTTGATTCAGTTTTGGTTGGTGAAAAGGAGATTGGTTGATGTAGATATATTTGATGTTTGATTGCTGTTATTGATGGATCCAGTCTGAAAATTTATGAAATGTGGTCCCTGGAAGAAAAGAGAAGGTTGTAGCCTTCTGTAGGTCAGTACCTACGTACTAGTATACACATCAGCCAGTACAAGAGCTAAGGGGGTTGTATATCCCTTTAAGGAAAAGCTGGAGAATGAGAGAAGGTTGTAGCCTTCTGTAGGTAGAAGCCCGTGTACTGGTAATAAGGCTCCACCATTACAAAATTTGTAAAAAGAAGTTTCTTATTAAAGAAAGACATAGTCGATTGCAGCAGGTGGTTTTCACCGACATTGGGTTTCCACCTTATATCTTGAGTTCATGTGTGTGATTTCCTATTTTGTTTACTGCATTTGATTACTGGTTATATGGTTCTGATATATAAATTAAAGATCAACTAACTAAATTATAAGTTTGCAAGGTATACACTAGTTGCTCTAAACACAGTTGCGTATACACACAAGTTTCATTAACACAAGTAGCGTATATAAATTTGTTTATGGAAATTAAATACTATTAATTACTATACGCCCCCCCCCCCCCCCCCCCCCTCTCAGTATTATTTCCAACAGAAACACTATTATTTTCAATGATATGATTTTTGCAACCTCCGTTTCAGAGATAGCCGTTTATGTAAGGGAACAGATGCGTGAAAAATACTCTAATATTTTAAACGCAATCTACAAAGAGAAAATGTTACACGATTTATTAGTTGAAATACGTAGTCGATTAGAAAAGGCTCCTACCGATATGAGAAAATAACTTCTTTCCTTTCTCCACTAATGATTTCAAGTAAATAAGATATTTTGGGAAATAACATCTAGATATTTTTATCATCCAAATGTCTGCCTTTCAATTTGTATTTAGTTCAAAAGTGTAAGAAGAAAGAACATGTGCGAAATAAATTTGCTAATGGGAAATTGATGTGAAATACTGCAATGTTGTGAATGGAATATATTTTAAAGAGAAAATGTTACACATTTTTCTATTTGAAAAGCATAATTAGGATCAAATGAGTTATCTGTATCACTATAAATAATGCTTTTCCTCACAATACTAGTTATTTCAGAAGCTTCTGGATGTGTTTCCCTAAAAATCACCACCTACTACTATTTTGCGTCTGAATCACATTACAGAGATAAATCTTCCGTCCATATTTTTTATCATCCTGATGTATTTCATTTGATTAATAAAAAAAACCTCTCTAGTTAAATACCATTCCTTGAGCAATGAACTCACCTAGTATGGACTTGCACATGTCTTCATTAATGTATTGACGTGTAGATGGAACGAGAAAACCTCACAAGCATTAAAATATCAAATATAGAAGCATGATTTCCAAAGCATTAAATATTAATACTAACATATATTTTCAAAATTAACAAAAATGCATATGTGCAAGACTCCAGAGGAAATACATTGTGCAGAGGAATATTTTAAGCTTTCATTGTTCAGGCCTCCAGACTCTGTACAATCTATTAATAATAAAGTAACCACTAGTCTTATGTTAGAATATGAACCAAACTTTCAAGATTTCATTTTGTGGACCTTCACACTTTGTGTTGACACCTAATCATTGGTATGGGGTGAATATACGTAAAATAGTGTAGATATAAAATAAGGAGAATAGGAATATGAAGAGACACTCAGAGATGAAGCCCAATAGTCTCTCCCTCCATTTATATATCTATGATCAACCTTATTGGAAAAACACAATTCATTTGAGGAGCTACCTCCTAGCAATACTTGGTATTAGAGATGGAGTTGGAGGAAAATATAGGGAAGAAAGAAGTTCAAGACATATAGAGAGAGAAAAGTGGAGAGAGAGAGGGAGTGACGAGGGAGAGATGTAGAGGGAGTGTGTATGTTTGGGGGTGAGATAGAAAGAAAAAGAAGGAGGGATGGAGAGAAGGGAGAGAGAGAATGTGAGAGGGAGGGATATATTCGCTAGAGTTGCAAGACAAAGCTATATATATGTATCTCTCTTCTCTTCTCTCCTCTCTTCTTATAATAATAATATACTATATATATATATATATATAATATATATATATATATATATATAAAGGAGAGAAGAGAGAGAGAGAGAGAAGAGAAGAGACAAGGTATGGAGAGAGAGGGATAGAGGAGATAGTAGGAAAAGAAATAGAAGGGGGATAGAGGAGAGAAGGGGGAGAGAGAGATAGAGGGAGAGGGAGAGGGACAGACAGGGAGATATATATAAATATGGATAAATATATTGTATGTTTGTTGGGTTATATAGGGAGATGAAGAAGTAGATGCAAAGGATATAGAGATATAGATGGAATAGGGAGAGAGGGAAGAAGAGAGAGATAGATGGAGGGAGAGGGGGAGAGGTAGATAGATATGAAGAGAAAGAGTGTGTGTCTGGGGGGTGAGATAGAGAGACAAAGAAGGAGAGATGGGGGGAGATATTGATACAGATGGAGGGGAGAGAGAAAGGGAAGAAAATTGCTTGCACCATATGCATTAATTTTAGTGTACATGTGTTGATTTTTAATTCTATTTCAATGTCTGCATTAGATGCATTAATTCATTAAATATGTTAATTGATAATCTTGTTTGATTGAGTTTGTATTATATGCATTGGTTTCCGTGTAGATGTTGATTCCTAAATCATATTTGATTGCTAGCGCTAGATACATTGATTTCACCATAGATGTTGATTTCTAATACTATTTGATTGTTTTCATTACTTGCGTTGATTTCACTGTAGATCTTGATTTCTCATCCTATTTGATTTCTTGCATTAGATGTATTGATTTCAGTGAATATGTTGATCTCTGATTTGATGTAAATAGATATATTTTGTACATTAATTTCAAGGTAATTAGTTGAACATTGTGAATTGATTTTAGTGTAAGCACAGAAAAATTATTGAGAACGTGCATTATGACCAAGCTTTTGTAGATAATCTAAAAAAAATAAAATTGAATAAAACTTCTATTTGTAATTTTTACATATCCACATCTTCTAAAATTGAATACAACTTATTTCAATAATAAGGAATTGATTGAAATACTTCGATAACTACTCATAAACATAGGAAATTTGGTAACATTATATAAAATTATAGAAATGTTGTCATACATTAATTTTTGACCTATATATTAAATTTCAATATGGTTGACTTATATCATGTTATGAATAAGCTCTTTTAGATCATCTCAAAATAAATAACGTTGAATAAATCCTATTTGTTGTTTTCACAACATCTTTCAAAATTGAGTCAAACTTATTTCTTTTTTTTGATAGGTAAGCACCCATGGGGGATTTGAACTAGTGACCTATCGCAAGGAGTGCCTTAATAGTGCACCCATTCACCGTCAATACAAAGCCCCGTGGGCAAGTCAAACTTATTTCAATCATTAAAACTTATTTGTTTTTAATTCAACCTTGAGATAAGAAATTGGTTGAAATACTTAAAAACGTTTTCCATGCAATGGTATATGGGCGTGTCACAAAAAAATTCATATATATATTTTTAATTACAATGTGGATGACTTTATAATTCAAATCATTTATTTTGAAAATTGAATTTTAATAAAATACATGTAGATTGCATTGAATGACACTTTCTACAAGGAAATATGAAGCATGGTTGTAATTATTTTTTATCTTAAATATTAAATTGATACATGATATATTTTAGTTCATTTTAAGTACCAAAGTAACTTGCATCATAACTTAATATTGCACTTATTTTCTTAGTATATGAAACTAGAAATCAAAATTTTTAAATTTTACTAATAAAAAGTTATAGTGTATAGACATTTTTTAAATTAGCGAAATAATTTTAAGAGATACATAAACTTCAAAAACTAGTGAGCATTCATAAACAATATTAATAAAAATCCATAGACTCAAATAGTGAATACATGTATCAATAAACTATCCATATGAAAATATATAAAAATTGCAAATATCACATGAACATCCATAAAATGAAATAAGAAACATCCATAAACTAAAATAATGTCCATGTACATCCATGAACTGTCCATGTATGAAAATCTAAAAACTATGTCTCGCATGTGAATGTGGCCTATGAAATGAGCCTAAAAATATACAAACCATACACTCTAAGTACCACTGGAACTCCCATATGAGTTTTTCCATGCAAAGTAAGTTTCCATAAGTTGGTATTGCAATATAACACATTCCAATTCAACATAGTTAGATAATTATTTGTACAAAATAAAAAATATGGAAATACACGATTTTGAACCACATTTTAATTTACAAATACATGAATCTACTAGCCTTAGTCGTGTTCTAATGCAAGTCAGATAAGATGGGGGTTTGATGAATCTAGGTTTGGTGCTCCCCTGCTTATGGTTCAACTATTGGGGTCCGCATGTATGGACCCACATCATTGTTGATTTTTGTAGCTTGGCAACTACTCCAAACCTTAAGGTTTAGGGTTTGGAGGGAAAACTGCCACAAGGGTCACTTGTGGGCTTGAAACCCAAGTATGTGGTTTTGCACCCAATCATGTATGGAGCAATTCCAAAAGCACATTTATACATGTGATGTCATAAAAGGAAAGAGAGAAAAAAGGAGAATCTAACGCTTTGAGAATTGTTGAATTTTGAGTTGTAGGAGTGGAGAAATGATTTTTTGAAGTTGACAATTAATTATTGGTTTTCAAGTCATATAGGCTTGATGTAAAAGTTAGCCAATAGATGTGTCTCTTCATTTATTTTGTGGAGCGCCTTTATTAAATATAAATAAAGGGTGATATGGAGTTCTTTGAGAATCAAAAAATTAAAAAACATATACATCAAGATAGCTTGTTGAAGAGGATGAATTCTCTGTTTTAGTCATAGTAAAGAGGACAAAAAATTATGCATTCTGAAGGCTCGTTCAGGGACAATTTATGGAGGTAGAGTTAAATTTGCGATGGTCGAGGTACCTTCCTAGAGTGATGAAGAAAAGGATGTGAGTTTCAAGTTATTTTGAGGTTATTGTTTGGTCTAGAAACTCTATTTGGAGGGTGTCGTAAGCTCCAACAACATTGCATGCTAGGTCGTAGGCCATACCATTAGAACAAGTGATAGTGTGGGAAGTTTTTGGGGTTGTTTTGTGCACTAAACTTCATTGTGGAGGTACAAGGATCACACTAGGAGAGGCCACGATTATTTAAGGGCCATTGGGTGAAAATTTGAGGGTTGTTGTAGCAATCTATGGTGCCCTAACGAGTCACTATCACAACACTAGAAAAGCAGACTTGAAGAGTAGTAGTTTGATATGTGTTGGATCGTAGTTTATGGTCAAGTTTGGATCATATTATCTAGAATCTTGCTGATGTCATCTGGAGGGTCTTCCATGGTGGTGAAGAGTCTTCCAAGGATCAGAATTAATAGTGTTGTGATTGGGTGCCATTGATTTGATTGGAGGGATGTGTGTTAGGTACCCAAAATTGCTATAGAGCAGCAGACAAGAAGGATGTTGTTCGTGCGTGATTGGGTGAACATTGTACCCTTATGAGTAGCTCTTTGATGGATTAAAGAGGCTACTAGAAGGCATATTGGAGCTTGGGTATTGGCTAGCCTAGAGAGAAGTTTTATGAGCTCGTGTACATGCAATAGAGGTGACTTGCAACATTGTTAGGAGGCAACCCTCTTGGAGTCTCGATGTTTAGTGGCCTTTATGGAATAAGGAACTACTAGTGAGAAGCATGGGAGAAAAGGACTAGTAGGAAAAGGTATGACATTGAATTTTTAATGAAGTTTGTCATTGTATATTGTAAACCATATATTTTTGTATTACTTAGTTTCTTTACTACAATGAAGATTAGGATTGTACAATATTGTACAATTTTGTTAAAAATTGTGTATATTTGTGCATATGTGATTCATAGCTTTACATTTTTGCGTTGCAAAGTAGTTTATGGTTGAGATTCTTGGTTTGGTATTGTTAGTAATTTTAAGACTCTAACTTGGACCCAAGGTCATGGAAATTAAACATGGTATCAAAGTGAGTCTAAGATACTTTTGAAGTACGTAAATCAGAGTTGTGTGCAACAATGTACATTGTGAGAGGGAGTTGCTCACATTGTAGGTGAAGGGGTCACTATAATGTTGAAGTTGCAGGCAGGTCTCCAGTATGAGGATAGGTTGAAGGGGTTGTCCAACTATAGTCCTTGGAAGGAAAGGATCAAGTTGGTCTTACAAGTCAGCAAGCTTTGGGAGTTCACTGAGAAAGAGATCAAGAAGATAATGAACCTTAAGGAGTTGAAAATATATAAAGATTAGATTCGAGGGTGAGATTAATCATCCTAGATGGTGTGAAGGATGCCCTAATACCTGATTTGTCCAGGAAGAATAATGCACATGAGATGTGGATGGAAATTCAAAATTTATTCCAGAATAACAACGAGAATCAGGTATTGGTATTGGAGGTATTTGAAGTCCACCAAGATGATAAAGGGTGTAAGCATGACCTTGTATCTGATGATATCGTCTCAGGCCAAACATGAGCTTGCTACCATTGGTGTGTCTACCTCAGATGGAGATATGGTAAGGATTTCCTTGAAAGGGTTCAGCGAGGATTGGAAGCCCTTCACTAAAGGGACCATTGCCGAGGAGAATCTACCAGACTAGGATAGGTTGTAGTATGACTTCCTTCAGGAAGATTTGCGAGACGAGGATATTCATCCGAAGGAGAAGGTTTGAGATGATGACATCAAACTTGCAACATGATTGAAGAGTAAGAAAAAAAGGACTTGACTAAAGTCAAGTGTTTCAACTATGGCAAGATGTGTCATTTTCCATTGAGATGTCCAATAAAGAAGGGGAATGATGAGAAGAAGTAAGTAATAAAGTTCTTTGGTGTTTCCAATTCATCATAGATAGATGATATCGCTAGGAGATTGGAAGAGGATGACTTTGCCATGATTTCTCATTTCTCGCAGGGTATTGTCATTGAGGATGGATGGTATGTAGACAGTGGTGCGACGAAACATATGACAAGGTCATAGGAGGTTTTTGAGACTCTAGTTGAATGAGACTCAACATTCCACATGGTGTTGGGCGAAAAGAGTTAGTTGGAGATATCAGGGTCAGGTGTTGAGCCATTCAGGATGGAGACAAGATGTGTGATGTGGGTCCAGGATGTACCGTTTGTATCAAGTCTCATATATAGCATGATTTTAGTGTTGATGATATAGAGGAAGTAGTTTGAGGTCTTGTTTCAGGATGGGAAAGCAAGATTCAGGCCTAGAGGCTCTAAGTATGAAGGGATTATACTTGGAGTTAGAGATCATTGTCTCTATACGTTGGTGAGAAAGAATGTGGATCATGGAAGGAAGCAGGTGGAGCAGGTGTAGGTTCTAGAGAAGCAGGAGTAGTTGTAGGCTTCATAACAGCAGTCAAAAGTTGTCGAGAAGAAGGTACACCTTCTCGAGAAGGTCAAGGTTCCAGAGACTAAAAGGGAGTCTACTTCGAGAGGGAGCTTGTAGATTCAAAGGGAGACTCTTCAGTCCAAGAAGAGAGTGTTGTCAGTGGGGAGAAAGGGTGCTCCTACAAATACCAATAAGGAATCATGGAGAGAGTGAAAGACTTTACATGATAAGAAGAAGAACCAGGGTGCTTCCATTAGTGACAATGACACTTCCGAGAAGGGTGTAGTTCACCATAGAAGGATTAGAGTGATTGTGAGCACCAGGAGTTGGGAAAGTGTTACGAGTAGTGATGATGATGATGAGAGACTTCCTAGTCTTGGATGTACCTACATTGCTAAGATGGAGTGTTGATTTTTGTAGCTTGGGAGGTGCTCCAAGCCCTAGGGTTTAGGGTTTGCAGGGAAAAGTGCAACAAGGGTCACTTGTGGGCTTGGAACCCAAGTATGGGGTTTTATGCCTAATCTTGTTTGGAGAAATTATGAAAGAGCATTTATACATGTGATGGAATGAGATGATAAATGACAAAAGGGAGAATCCAACACTTTGAGAATCATTGAATGCTGAATTGTAGAAGTGGAGAATGAATTTTTGAAGTTGACAATAATTATTGGTTTTCAAGTCATGTAGGCTTGATGTAAAGATTATCCAATAGATGTGTCACTTCATCTATTCAATGGAGTCCCTTTATTAGATATAAATAAAGGTTGATATGGAGTTGTTTGAGCATCCAAAATGTGAAACACATATACATAAGGAGAGATTTTTGAAGATGAGGACTTCTCTATTTTAGCTACAGTGAATAGGACAAAACAACGTGTGTTTTGGAGGTTGGTTCAAGGTCATTTTCTGGAGGTCAAGTTGTTGTTAGGAGGGCGAAGGTAGAGGAGGTGAGTTTTAGGTTATTTTAGTCTTATTGTATGGGCTCAAAACTTTGTTTGGAGGGTGTCGTAAGCTACAACAAGGCTATGTGATAGGTTGTAGTCCATACCACCACAACAAGTGATAGTGTGGGAAACTTTTAGGGTTGTTTTGTGCCCTAAACTTCAGCGTGGAGGGAGAAGGTTCATACTAGGAGAGGCTATAGTTATTTAAGGGTTTTTGGGTGACTGTTTGAGGGTTGTTTCATTTGTATAAGGTTCCCTAACCAGTCACTATAATAACATAATAAAATCAGACTTGAAGTGCAATAATTTGATCTGCGTTGGATCCTAGTTTAGGGTCAGATTTGGATCAGATTATCTATTTTCCTGTTGATGCTATGTGGAGGGTCTTCCATGGTGGCGAAGAGTCTTCCTAGGAGTATAATTAAAATGACATGATTTACTTCCATTGATCTGATTGGAGGTTAGTGTGTTGGCTACCCAAAGTAGCCCTAAAGCAACAAACAAGAATGCCTTTGTTGGTACGTGATTGGGTGAAGGTTGTAGCCTTATGAGTAGCTCTTTGATCGATGAAAGAGCCTACTAGAAGGAAGATTGGAGTTCATATATTGGAAAACTTAGAGAGCAGCTTGATGAGCCCTTGTACATGTAGCAGAAGTAACTTGCAACATTTTAGGAGGCATCCCTCTTGGAGTCTCAATGTGTAGTGGCCTTGATGGACTAAGGCACTACTAGTGAGTAACAAGGGAGTCTAGGACTGACGGGACAATATACGACATCGAAGTTGCAATGAAGTTTGGCATTGTATGTTGTAAACCATAGATTTTTGTATTAATTTGTTTGTTTAATATAACGAAGATTGGGATTCTACAATATTGGTCAATTTTGTTAAAAATCGTGTATATTTTTGCATATGTGATTTACTACTTTATATTTCTGTTGTGAAAGGTAGTATATGGTTGATATTCTTGGTTTTGTAGTGTCAATGATTTTAAGACTCTAACCTAGACCCAAGGTCGTGGAAATTCAACAATCATTAGTGCCTCTAAACCAAACATCCCACTCATGTCTCGACATAATAGTGGAATCAACAACACTCAACATATGGGCTTGTGCACACATTGGTAGGGACAAATTATAATTAGCATACAAATTAAGTAGAATATATATGTAGCTTAGAAAAAGAAAATGTTGAAATCTTAGGAATAAAAATGTTTACCTCAATTGTTGGTCCATGTGGTTGTAAATAGTGACTCTCCACCAAATTAGTGAGCTTATGAGGTGGATGTGGAGGTGGAGGAGAATCCATGGAAACATGCTCTAGTTGAGGATGTCCTGGTTAATCAACATCCCTTGAAATGACCTCATAAGTTCATCCATGTAGTTGGGATGTGTCTACATGTTATCATGAACATATTAATATAAATGTAATCTAATACGCACTAGAAATTAATATAAATAACTATGTATAATTTGACAATCAGAGTAAAATGTTTCGTATATATATGTACCTCGTATTTGTCATGTAGGTCATGCACCCTCTAAGTCTCATGAATGAAATCATGATATGTACATGTATATGTAAAAAGCTAATAAAAGGGTAAAGTCATGAGAAATGCATCATCATATAAGGGCACTAGTGGGTCACAAGGGATTTATGGTGGTCTCCTAATATCTCCATCCAATGAAACATGAACACTAGCTAATGACATTTGCATGTTGTCTGTAATAGTCTCCTTGGTCTCACCACTGAGCTATAATAACTCCTCTGGATCTATCGATAATACCATTCTTCAAGATGGTAGTGGAAATAATCTCAGAGGTGGTGGTACATGCCCAGGGTTCCTATGATCCCCCTCATGCTCATAAATATGTCCCAAGTCGGGTGCATGGTAATGAGATCCAGTATTAGTGTAATCTAGCTTCACATGTAACACAAACTCTGCATATAAATGCTTGGAAAAATAAATGGTGACTTAGTCATGGTGGGGGAACTGGCCCCAAGCTCCAATGAATCTATCATACAGAAGATGGGTTTCATCATCATTCCTAAAATATTGTAGTTGAATCAGACATCTATCTCTAACAGGGTGATCTAGACGGATGATGAATGACTGCCCATGAACATCAATTCCATTGGTGACCTCTTTCATGACATCCCAAGTATCGAAGCCTCTAACCTCATGCCTCATAATCCTTTTTATGGATTGTAGGAGGTGGCTCTATGGGCCTGACCTCTAGTATGTATTGATCAACCTATTTATGCTATCGAGCATCCAAGAAAAAATACTACGAATCCGTGAATTGGTAGGGATGTTACGTATCTCTTGTGTGGTGCACGTATGATGGGGTGTAAAATCCTACAATGTGATATGATTTGTAGTGTCATCCCTCGAAGGGATTGATATTGCACTATGATCTTTAGCTTTGATATGCTAAGGCCTACAAACCATAAACATACTTTAACATATATAATTAACAAACTAGAAGTAGAATAACATATACATTAAATTCAAACACACTAGTTGAAGAAAATTTCAAGACATAAACACAGAAAGTTTAAAGAGGATTTAAAAAAGTAGGAGGTGTACCTGAAATAGGTGAATAAGGTCCACTAGAGTTAGCATGATTATCAATAGAGTCACAAACACTATCTCAAACACTCCAATTGGCATCAAAGGAAGGATCTACGTGTGGAATGTGAAGTCTCTATGGGCTATGTGTTCTATCACGAGCCTGATCATGTATACTAGAACCCCTCGCATTGTGATGGCATGTAGTTGACCTATTTACAAAACTAATATAATTTCATGCCAAGCAAATACTCCAATAGACTTTAAGTTCTTAACATTTGAATTTGACACATGAAATGTACTAGGTGCAAGCACATGAAGTTAATGTTTCTTGTGCAACACACTACATAATGAAACAATATGGTACAAATTAGAAGAGTCTAAATGCTTTTATTCACTAGACCAAATTCACATTTGATGATCGATTGTTGAAACATGAACTTGTACATATAGTTATATGAGATGTTATAGTTATAATAGTTAAATTATATAGCTAGTTATGTAATTATGTTATGAACTATCTAGTTATTGTTATGTTATATATATACATATGTGCATATATGTTATGTTAAATAATTATAAAACTATGTTATATGCTATATTTTGTATTTTATTTCAGAGTAAAAAGACACTTCTAAATTTATATTAATAAAAACACATAGTACATGTTACTTGGTTTTTCAATCTATCTGTATTCAAACATTTTTCCAGAAATAAACATACTTTTTTTTACTACTTAATCCTATGGACCTTACCTGTGTCCATCTAATGTTCAAAATACAAAAAAAAAACTATCTTTTAACTTACAATATGTCTGGAGTGTTTTCCTCTTTACATTGCCTTGTACTTTCTAGTATTATTGAAAATCACATAGTCCATCATACCTCCAACATCTATGAAAAATTTATGCTTCTAGCATTTATCATGGCTCCTTGTTGATATGACAAAAAAGAAAAACTTACCATGTTCCTTATCAATACCTCTCTTTGATAGCAATTGTTTTGTCTAGTTTTGTTCCCTATAGATGTGAGCAAAATTTGTGTGATAGTATGTGCTCACCAATGTCCTCATGTATTTCATCCAATTGATTAATGGGGGAGGATGGAAATTGTTATAACCTTTCACCCAATATACTATTCCTTTTGCATCAACGTAGACCTATATGTCATCCATTCCTAGCCATTTTGTCATGATCAATACTCCCCATAGTGTAATAATCTATGCTTTACTATAAGCGCCTTGTCCTCCCTCCCACTAGAAGTGAAAGAATTTACTTGGTTCTATGACTATATATGCACCACATCCACATCTTCTTTTGGAGAAAGCATCATTGAAAAATCCCACTGAATATGTTTTCCAAAATCTCTGTGTTTGATAATTCTGGGTTTTTTTCTATTCTTAGATGAGCCATTTTCATTGAAATGTGCCACAGTTTTGATGACATCCTCCCTCACAACCAGATGTTTATTATAAAAAATAAGTGCATTACGGCTTTGCCAGATGGAACATAAAAGATATAATGGGAGAAATTTTTACTTGTCATGTGATTTGAACCAAATCCTTAGATAATGCCTAAATGTTGTATGATGTTGAGGAGGTATAGTGCCAAAAAACCTAAGACCCCTTCCCAAAGAACTTTCATGTAAAAGTAGTGAATAAAAAGATGAGCATTATTCTCAGTGTTGTTCCTACAAAGTAGAAATATCCCTAGGCTTGAGTACCCTTTGTGTTGAAGGTTATTCCATGTTAAGGCTTTGTCCATGATAGCTAGTGAAAAAAAACCTGCAAGGAGCCTATGCTTGTGCACAAAACTTCTCAAAGAACTCTCATTATGATGAAGGTAAATTTCCATCAAGTCTTTTATGTCATGCTAGATTTGGAAAATTCAATTATGACAGCCTTCATATGTTGAAGAAAAGAGATGTTACTGTTTTCCCTAAAATTCCTAGGAAACATAAGAAATGTGATGCTTGTATCATAGGAAATCGTAGCAAACAATATTTTCACGATTCACATTCTAGAGTACATAGAAAAATTGAACTTATTCATTCAGAATTATGTGGCCCAATGCCTATTCATTTTTCATATGGAAATAAATATATGATGACATTTATTTATGACTACACTAGAATGTGTTGGGTCTATTTTTTGAAGAACAAATTTGATTCTTTTCAAACATTCAAAAACTTTAATGCATGGAATGAAAATGAGGTGGAATCTCATATTGGCCCTATTCACAGTGATAATGGAAAATAATATACTTCAAATGAATTTGAAAACTACCTTTGCAAGCATGGGATAAAACATCAAACAACTGTGCCATATAATCCCCAACATAATAGAGTAGCTGAAAAAATGAAATGGAAAATCTTAAATATGGTATGTTCCATGATGTTTTTCAAGAATGTTAAATTAATGTTTTTGGGCCGATGCTATTCTATGTGTTGTGTATGTAAAGAATAGGTTTCCATCTAATTCTATTAGAAACAAGACTCCCTATGAAATGTGGCATGGCCACATTCCTTCGGTGAAGCATCTCAAGGTCTTTGGTTCGTCCTGTTATGCCTTGATACCTAAGGAACAAAGGAACAAACTTGGTGCAAGGATTCATAAGTGTATCTTCTTTTGGTATTCAAATACCTCCAAGGAATACCATCTCTATGATGAAGTTAATAAGAAGTTTGTAGTATCTAGGGATGTAATATTTCTTTAATATTCCAAGACTGACAATGTTACTGAGCAGTAGCTTAATTACTTGGATAGAGTCAACATAAAAAATATTTTCAAGAATTTGATAATGAGATTCTACATCTTGAAGGGAGGATTCCTATAATAGAACAATCTATGGAATCTCCTTCTGAAGAACTCTCTCTCGCACATGAACGTCCAACCACTATTGACGCTGTGAATGATATGATTGATAGAATTGGGAGACTCGATCTTGATTCAGCCCCAACTTAGTCAACTGAGTAGCATTGGCCATCCCAAAAAGGTCCTCCAAAATGCATGATGAATATACTTGAAAGTGTTCATCCTGATGAGGTTGGAAAGAAAGGAACAAGGAGCTCTACTAGATAGAATGGAGGTGATGTAGAGGATTATAATTCACCTATTGATATGGATGTTTCTTATGATTTTGAATAGAATTTGTTTTCATATGTTGAACCAAATCCCTTCAAAGAAGCCACTTCTCGTGATAAATGGAAAGAAGCGATGCAAAAATAGTATGATGCCTTGATAAAGAATGTTTGTTGGACGCTAGTTGATCCTCCATTGGGAACCAAACCAATAGGCTACAAGTGGGTCTACAAGAACAAGTATAAAGTTGATGGCTCACTTGATAAGCACAAAGCCAATATTGTGAAAAAAGCCTTTTCACAGAAGGAAGGGGTCAGCCATGAGGAGAATGTTTCACCCACAATAAAATGGGATACCATCTGTACATTCTCTACCTTGGCATAACATAATGGTTGGAAAGTCCATCAAATGGATATAAAATCTGGTTTTGTAGATGGAAAGAGAATATTTTTATTTCCCAATGTGAAAGGATGTGTTGTGAAGGGTCAAGAACATAAAATATGAAATCTTGTAAAATCCTTGTATGGCCTCAAGCAAGCACCATGAGCCTGGTATGGGAAGTTAACTCAGCATCTTTTGAAACTAAACTTCAAACATTATGATCTTGAGGATGAAACTTTGTTTGCCAAGAAAGTTAGCAAAACAATTGTATATCTTGTGGTGCATGTACATGATATTTTGATGATAGGGAACAATGAGAGCTACATTCCATCCATAAAGAAGTAATGGAGATAAGGTCTTGAAATTACAAACTTGGGTTATGTTAACGACTATCTTCGTATTGAAGTAACTCAATGTTCGAAGTTTATATTCCTCTCTTAAAAGAAGTACATTAGAGATATGTTGAACAAGTTTGGCATGGATGAGTGTAATCATTTGACTACTCCAATGGAATAGAACTTAAAGCTCATATCCACTGAAGGAAAATAGTTTGAGGATGCAACAAAGTGTATACAACTTGTAGGAAGTCTCAACTACTTGACTACTACTAGACCAGACATTTCATTTGTTGTTGGAGTCCTCTCCAGGTTTATGAAAAATCTTTTTGACGGACATTGTTTTGCTTCAAAAAGAGTTCTAAAGTACTTGAAGGGAACTCAATACTTTGGACTTAAGTATACACAGTTGGGTGACTTTATTTTATTGGATACTTTGATTTAGAATTTGATGGAGATAAAGAAATGGGGGTATCCACTTCAAGTTATGCTATGAGTCTTGGATCCAGAGGTGTCTCCTAGAGGTCACACAAATAATCTATTCAAACAAATTCCACAATAGAGTTAGTGATCTAAATGGGAAAGTTAAGTTTGTTTTTCTTAAATCCAATTCAAATATAACAAAGTGCTTGAGGGTTTATGAGATAAATTTCAAGTTAACCATGAGTTTTTATGTGAATTTAATGAGAAAATTAACGTAAATAAAATAATAAACAAAAACGTATAACATACATAAACATCACCATAACAGTAATACACTCAATAATTGATGAAGGAGTTCACCCCTCATACGATACATCTCCTTGTTCCATCTTCCAATGGACTCTCCATATATCATTATGCTCAAAATAGAAATTACATACATTTACAATGCTCTAATGGATCTTAAACACGTTCCAATGGGTTTAAAAGACCTAAAGATACCAATCTAGCCTCTTCCTACTCCTAAAAAGACCATAAACCGAGAAAGTTATGCCTCCTTTCTCCTTTTCCCAAGTTATGTAGCTAATCTCCCTACAATTCGACTGACACCCAGCACGATCGCCCTGAAACTAGAAACTACCTTCCAAACCTAGAATAATTCCCTCTCGGTAGGTGAAACTGTAGGACAGTTAAGGGAATCTTTAAGCCCCCAGTCTCAAAAATTTCGACCACATGGAGGTCATGTGACCAAGATGGGTGCTGAAATTTGAGGGTTCTGTCTAAGCCCTGTTTGCGTGCCCCTTGATCACGTGAATTCCCATGGGACCTAGGGTTGGCTCCCCATGGGCTGGCCTCTTCCACTGGCTCCGTTTTTTCCTTGTGGTCATGTGAGGTCCCCATAAGACCAGGGTTGGCCCCGGTGGCTAACCTCCTCTGCTCACAATCTTCGCATGGCGATTTTGGAAACTAGTCATAAGGGTGGTTTAGTGCCATAGTTAGTGTTGGCGGTTTGGCTACCATGGAAGTCACAATTGTGGTGGAAGGCTTGGTTACGTGGTGGTAAGGTGTGGTTAGACTTGGCAGTGACCTTGTGGTTATGGGTGTGGTTTAATAACCTGATGGTTAAGGTTTGGAATCGATCACATGGCAGGGTTACGTGGTGAGTTATATTAATGTTGGGGCCGTGGTTAGCCCTTAACCCTAGGTATGTGGACTGGGGTTGGGGGTTAATGATGGTCCCAACCCCATATAACCACACTCGTAAAATTTTATATGACCCATGCCCAATGTTTAACAAGGCTCATCAGATGGCTTAATGGCTAAAGGATCGACTTGATTGTGTGAGGTCATCTATTCGACTCCCACAAAGGTGCTAATCCGATCTTAGACCAATTTTTGTGGCCACCAAGGTGCCATGTGGTAGCCTCTGGTTGGTCCACATCACCACACACCAAAAACTGATCAAAAATCGCCAACTCAGCACCAATGAGAGAATTCATTGGCTCCTAAAGCCTAGTAACCTTACACAATTAGTAGGTCAGTCAGCATGCCACGTCTGTAGTACAGATTGGTGACTGGGCAAACCTTCACAAAAATTTATCTGTTTCCCAAAACGATCAAGACATGATAAGTTTCTCATATGACATTTATTTGATGTGACGTTTGAGTTGATGGAATTTTGTTGACGATAAATATGTAATGGTGCTATCAATAATGATTTTTGGGACAGTAAAATTATGAGCCTTTTAGGATCCATCTGGATCAGGAAAAAAAGGTGGCAACAACTGAACCAACAAAGGAAATTGTGTGGCTCAAGAAAATTCTGGAAGATTTGTGAGTGAAATAAGTTCATTCAAATCCCCTCCTGATTGAGAACACTTTTACAACAATCTTGGTTAAGAAGTCAAAGTTCCGATCGAACGAAGCACATCAATACAAAATAACATCTGATTTGACATCATGTTGAGGCCAAGAGAATCCATCTATGCAATTGCTCCACAACTGAGTAGATTACAGACGCCTTCACCAAAGCGCTTCAAAGAGAAAAGTTTGAAAGATTTAGAATGATGCTTGGACTCACCAACATCCCTTCATATTAACGAGCGGAATGTGACACCTAATCATTGGGATTGGGCAGATATATGTAAAACAATGAAAATAGAAAATAAGGAGATGAGGAATATGAAGAGACAGTTCGAGATGAAGCCCAAGAGTCTCTTCCTGCATGTATATATCTATGATTAGCCTTAATAAAAAAAAACAATTAATTTGAGGAGTTACCACTTGGCCTGACACGTCGCACAATCTATTGATTAAATAAAAATGAAACATGCCTAATTACATAGAGATAACCATAATAATAAATTATGCGAGTCAAATTGCATGTGTACTAACTCGAAAAGAGTTAAAACACATTAGAAATAAAATATCATTTTGCAAATCCTTCATTCCGTACATATTGACATCTCTATGCAACTGCTCTTCTGCATAGATAGATCTATAAAAGTTTTAAATGGAAAAATAAAATAAACTTAATTCTACCTTCATGGAATAAACTCATCTCTGCACCCTCATTCCCCTGCACATACCCCATCCTGCACACATCTCAACTCCATATTATAACCCCCCCTTCTCCTGCACATACCTCGTCTTCTACAGATACTTCATTCTACACATGTTTACAACTCTATGCAATTATTGTTCTACATATCTAGATCTATAAAAGTTTTAAATATAATAGAGTTCAAAATTATTTTTTGTCTCTCTCGAATAATGTTGTCTCTGCGTCCCCTTTCTCTCGCATATACTCCATTCTTCACATAGTGAAACCTTTGCACGAGGAAACATGGGGGCATTTCATACATTGTTTAGTTGTGCACAATAGACTAAACTTTTCATGACACAAATTTCTACTCAATTGACTCATTCATAGTATGGTTTGAATATTTGTTCTAGTGCACAACACTTCTTCCTCACATTGATTGAAAACATAGTTTATTTAATATTGAATCATATGATTTCAATTGACAAATGTAAAATCACTAATGCACTTAATATTCGATAACAAATTTTAATATTAGTTTCAATACTTCGATGTATCTTTGGCCAATCATTGCAAGATGCACATTAACAAATTAATTTAACAACCAATATTCCCACATATAATGTGTCAAAGTCAATAATTCATCTAAATAATTACTTGACATATAAGATTTGAAATGATTTCGTCCTCCACAAAGTGAAATCTCTACTTTTGGTTATATCGCTAGTGTCATAACGCCCCCACTTATGCAAATTACCTCGTTCCCCCACACATTCTTTGTTCTCTTTTAAATACTCCATCCTTTGGATAAGGAAACGTAATAATTTTGATTTTAAATTTGTTCATGCCTCCCACCCCACCCCTCCTCCCCCACCCACCCCTATGCATAGGACGTGTAACTAGATCAATCCTGGAATCATTGAGGATAAGAGTAAACAAATAATGTCAGTTTTAGAGCACCCCTACATATGACAAGGACCCCCATTCTCCCTCACATATTCAATCCTATTCATACTAAAATATTCATACAAGGAAACATAATAATATTAATCTGATATTTGTTCATCCCCACTAAGCCTCTTTAAAGGACCTGAAACCACATCAATTCCAACATCATTGAGAAAATCACTAACATAATAGCATCAATGTCATTGCACTCATGAATGAAATTTCCTCTCATAAAATTATTTTTATTTTAATTATAAAATTAATTTTTAGGCATTGACCTTTAGGTACATTCTTGGTTATTGTACCTTTCTTAGCTCATTTTTTTTATCATTTCTTGGTTGTTGGTCTTGCTGATGACTTTCGTTTTCCATACTGCTACTAGCTGCTCCAATACTTTATGTTTCTCTTGTAGTTTCTTCTGAACTAGATTGGATTATTCCTAATTATTCTATTGTAGAATCTACTTCAAATTTTAGTGCTTCACATTTTTCTTTAATCCCCTTTATTTGGTCTCTTTCTTCCTCTTTAGTTCTCCTTGCCTCTTGTATCTTGTTTTTCAAATTAGAAATTTATTCTTTATAGCCACACTCTTTTTCATCAAGATATTGCATTAAATTTTGTTGGTATTTACTTTCAGCAATTAGCCTATAAATCTCCACTTCTAGGGAAACTATTTTGCATTGATCTTTCAACCTTGGGAAAACTTCATTTTTGTTGTTGACCTCTTCTTGTTGTCCTTCTATATCAATGCCTGATTCACTATCGATATCATCGATTATTTCATATTCTTCTTATGAGGAGACTATTTTTTCCATTTTTATGTGTGTAGAATCCTTTGCATTTTTATCTTGATCAACGTGTGAGTGTCAAGGTCCTTCAACCTTCTCTAAGATATGCAGGTTTTCTCCTCCATATATACTTTGTAACTTTTCCATCATCTCTTTTTCAGTCTCACAATGTGTCACAAATCGATTATCAAGTTATGAAATCCCATGCAAAATAATCTCTTTAGCTATATCATTAAATTGATATTTCACTCATAATTCTACTAAAAACAAACTATTTTTAGTAAAGAACAAGAAATACATATCTATTTTCACCTTCCACAATGTGTAATTACCTCCATGAAGAATTGGAACTCCTTGTTGATCCATTTCCAAGAAAAAAAAAAGATTCACTTAGATCTCTTCATTAGTCAAGCTACAACCAAGAGCCATGATATGATACCACTTGTTAGAAACCTTGAGCACTATTCTGGTGAATCAGTAGTGATGGAACTTATAATATTTTTTCCAATTCATTAACCTTTTAACAATTCATAATGTGAAACAAATAAAGAGAGATTAGAGAGTCAAATATAAACACAAAACCATGAAAACATTCAACACATGAGAGAGGAATGGTTTATGGTGGAAACCCTCAAGGGGACAAAAACCACTTATTGTTGTCGTGCTTCTTATCGTTCTCTTATTATTACATAAATAAACTATTTTACATCTTGTAGTTGGCCACAACTAGCTAGTAGCCACTACCCTTGTGAATAGTATTGTTGGCCACCACTAGTTAGGAAGCATTTACTAAAATGAATTCGTAGGCCACTACCTGCAAGATGCCACCACTCCCAATAAGCCTCGCCCAACCACCACTGGATGGAGATGCTACTCCTAATATACCACTTTTATGGTGACCATTAGCGACGAGAAACCACCCCTATCTTGTTCATCCATTACTAAATTGAGGCCACCACCTGTTCAAACTCTTAGAGCCGTGCTTTCATTCATTTTAAAACTAGACTCTAGTGAGAACTACACATCTCAATAAAGACATAGCAGTCTTCTACATTACGATAAAATATATCCACAAACAAACACTACATACAAATAATAATAAGATGATTGCACTAACAACAAACATACAACAAATGATATCTAATCAATCTTTAGTCCACATCCTTTCTTTCTACATAGAATGTTGGTTGAGACATGCTTTTGCTAAGTATTGAAAATTATGTAAACTACTTCATATTTTCTGCATAGTTTCCCTCATATCTCGCACACTCCTTTCTTCTCACACACTCACTTAATCAATAACTCAACCAACCATAACTTCTCAAGTCATTCTCCAATATATAATATTTTAGAGTTATTAAGACCATAATTACAAAAGAGCCTCGAGCTCAACAACTCTTTGTTCAAAGACTCATGAATTGGTTTGTTATTTTGGGCATTTCTCCTAATTGACTTGATCCTCCATGGTCTTCATTAAATGAGAGATGCTACCAATTTTAATCACCTTTTAAAATACTTCCTTGGACTCTTTGATCAATTACCAAGTGCAAAAACCACAGTAAAAACCCATAAAATAATTTGAGTGCACAAATTTTTTGGGAATTTCACCTACAAGACATATACATGACTTTACTAAAGGAAAATAGTGTATGTACAAAAATTTTCCACAAGAGTGTAATAAATATTTTTTAAATGTAGAATTTATAATGCTTCACTAGCCAAATCTACTCAAAACTACATCTACTGCTTCAATACACTTGTAGGCACTTTGGCAACCTTTGCAACACCATTACACATCTCAGTAATAGGATAAGCACCAAAAAATCATCATAGACCATTAACCAAATTAGGTTGGCGTCAATGATAAGGAAGACAATGTTAAGGCCCTATTGACATCACTGGTAACACTAAAATGCCATCATACCCATAGGTTTGGCTACTTCTTCAAGTATATCCTTCACATTTATAGTCTTTTTTCCTTAATTTACCATGGAAATTAGTCCATGGTATTTACCCATGGAATTAATGCTTGACCAACTTTATAAATTATGCCCTATAATCTTACAAATTCTTCAAAGATGCAGAATCACTTTACCACCTTTCGTTGACATCATAACCAAGGGAATGGACCCTTTGTTGATCATTTAAAGCATATTTATGGCTCTGATGGATTGAGAGGTTGAGGATCATTCCACCCACTAAGTTTTGTCATGTGTTGCTGCAATGTGCGTCTAAGTCATCATATCTACCATATGCACTTCCTAGTCACCTATCATGTGTCACCTAGAAGAAGGCCACTTGGACACCTAAAAATGTCCAAAACCACATTCCATGTGTCTCCATCCCAAAGTGCCACATCATTTCTTATATTCCATGCCAAATGTGTTTCCATGTTGTTACTTCCACCCATATTGGCCTTCATATATTGATGTTGGAAAACCTCATCGGAAATTTGCTCAAGACTCGAGGGTCTGACAACCATGCCACTACTAGATCACATGTTTTACATCTATATTCAACATGTACACCACCTATGTAACATCTCTACTACACTTGTGTTCCACATGGAAACCTATAGTGCGCAACCCATTTGATTGCCAAAACCATTTTGTGAACATAACTAGTTTTTTGTACCCATCCCCCTCCTTGATGGTTCTGTACTTGCAGAACATATGGGTGGATGATGTAGTAGATTAGGGATGTTGATCTGTAAGGGTAATATGAATGTCACCACTGAATCCTACCCCAAACTCTCTAAACTTCAACTTGAATAGGGAGTCCACACTGAGTGTCCACCATTAGATTAAGCAGTGCGTAAATTGATGACACTCTCCTCCATCAAAATTATGTGTTGACTAACATGTGGATGGGGCGTAACTCCCATTCAACGTGGGGACCCCATAGGTCATTGATATATTGATGTTGTGATATCTTCCTATGACAACCTTCCATCCTGCGTGTGTCTTTCCAAATTTGTGGTTTTCCTCCATGCATACAAAATTTTAGTCTATTAGAAAATTTGGGTTTTCATGATGGCCCAAAGAAATATATGGTTTGATCCATTTTTCCTTTTCTGCCTTTGAAACCCATTAAGCATATTCTCATCATTTACAAACTTGTATCATTTGCACAAGGAGGGCTACTGGATCGTCTTGAAACACCAAACTACATTTTTAACCAATCAATAATGATAACACGTGTTGATACAACAACAACCCTACAATATTTTCCTTTCATATCAATGACAATCGTTTAAATCCTTGAAAATGCATTGGCCAATAATACCCCCCCTTGTCTTTCATGGAAACACTTCCAAATATTATTCGCAACTTATCGCTATGGATTGAAATCCCCTTATGAAGCCACCATACCCTTGAAGATCTAATGTATGCTCACTCCCCCCCTTTGATATCAATGACAAATGAGTGCTCTCCCTTCCTGAACTCATTCTCCCCCTTCGACATTTCAGTGAGTGATATTTCATCATAATATTTCTAATGATATGTATGCTACAATGTACTCCCCCTGAGATTACGTTGGCACCTATTTCTTTAAGAGGCTCCCTTTGAGATTAGTGCCTTTAACAAAAAAAGTGATTGATCATTATATTAAGGAACTAAGTTGGGCTTATTTTAAAGCTAATGGTTTCTCTTAGCTATTGATCTATTCTCCCTGTAATGTTATGAGGCTCTCCACCTAAGCTCATGCAATTTATTTATTACTATGATGTCAATGTGCTTCTATTGTTGTATTGTTGTATCAAGACTTACTATTTAAATTATTCCCCTAAATATATGTTTCTTAATAAGATGCAATCAATCCTCCTAATTATAGGTGCTTCCCATTAGTACATTCTTCTTTTTAGGCTCCCATAGTTGTTACAATCATATTCCCCCCATCAATTGGTCTCCCAAAAAAAAATCTAGTTTCCTACATTCTATTTGTCTGATGTGAAAATATGTGTCATTTTAATGTCTCCACTACATCTAAGATCCCCCTATTAAGGTTATGATGTATAACTCTTGCATGCATCAATAATATTTCTTTTGTTGAGTCTTTGAAGATTGCTCACCCTATGCTTGGAATTATTAGTATATAGCACAATCAACACCATAATTATTCTTGATAAAAATATCATCATTTGATTAGTAACATGATTTTTTTAAGGGAAACAATCATGTTATATGTTGGAAGTAAGTATGATAGACCTTTAGTTAGCTTCATTAATGGACCATTCTCCTCATGTTGTTTCTTTCCTTCCTGATATTACCAAATACTAGCAAATATGCATGAATCTTTTGGATCATTCCTATGAAATTAGGGCTATTGATGTACCATTCTTCATTTTTATTTGTTTTCTTTGTAATTAACCAATAATTCACTAGATGACTTGTCCATCTTTATCAGTGGCTCATTTTTTAGAAAGTGCCAATTGTTATTGTCTGATTCTTCTATTTATTGCTAAATAATAGATGATCATACTAAAGTAGAAAATCTATTCTCCTCCATGATATGACAAACCTAAGAAATAATTTGATACAAAAACAACAGGCCTACCAAAATACCTTGAATGCTCATTAGTTTTTTCTTTTAACTTCTTTCTAGTTATATTGAAGTCAATAATCTTAATTGTTCTATTATTTCCAACCAAATTGTTGTTCTTCCATCCTAGGCGATTTTAGATAGATTCATAAGCTCCAAGTTCTTAGGATGCGACAAGATGTTATTAATTACTTGTGTGCAATTAGAACAAGAAATAAGTTTCATTTTTGTGATTTTGAGATGAACCATAGATATTTGTTTTCCGTAGATAACTTCCAATAATTTCCAAAATAGAAAGCACTTTATCAACCATATTTTTGTGCCATTATGTAGTATAATCAACCAAATAATAACCAATCCCACAATAACGTTGCTTCTTCCTTTCTATATTATATTTTGTTGTGATCCTTCTAACTTATTGATTCTTCCAAATCATGTGCATATCTAGCTATCACGTTTTGAATTCTAAATAGCTAATTTATTTTCTCATACTTGTTTCTTAGAACTTCCATCTTCTTGATGATTACCTTGATTTATTGTTCCATCTAAATTATACTTTCAAATACTACTATGTTTCCTCTGTTATGTATGTATACTAGTATGGACAATTTCTTTTTTGTAGAATACCTTGTGAATGAGACATGGTGTGATGGACTGCAGCTAGATAATGCTATTTTTATTACTAATGTGAAGGAGATATTGTCTTTAATCTCTTATTGTTACCATTTCTTTCTTTCAATACATATTTGTTTTATGGAGTCTTGATCCCATTTTCCACTATTTTTCCAAAGTCTTCCTTCCTAATTCTACATCGATGTAGTTGAATGTGACTTCATGTCCTCTATAAACCATTTGATTTACACTAAGGATGTTGTACTTTAGACCTTTAATGAGTAGAACATTGTTAACATTAGTCTTTTATCAAGTTTAACTTTTCCTTTCCCATTAATTTTATTGATATATCATTTCAAAGAATAAAATTGCCACGCTTGACCTCTTTTAGAGAGAGGAATATGATTTTATCTCATGCCATATGATGAAATCTTCAATTGTACGTATACCATTGTTCATCTATATCGAGCACATGATACTATGCCACATTTCTTTTGTTCTTCTTGCTTTCTTTTCCATATCTTTATAAGCTAATTAATTTAAATAACATTTTCTTATGATTTCCTTTACGTGATGTAAGGGAGTTATTTCTATTTATTTTTCTTGACAAGATCAAACAACTTACTTCTACAATATTTTTTTGTATTTCCAAAGTTGTCACATATATAGCATTCAATAAGATTTATGAAAGGGGAAAAATTTGTAATTTTTGAAAGAATTATTACCATAACCTCTATATTTTATTCTTAGATATCCATTCCTTGAATTATTATATTCTCTCTTGCTTCTATTACTCAATATATTCTAATTTATTGAATAATGTCTACAATCTATTTCCTTGTGTCCAAAAATATTGCAAGAAAAGCAATCATCGTAGAGAAGACTTTGATACATGAGAGAATTTTTCCTTTGAGAAGAAAATATTCTATTTCTTGGATCTCTTTGTCTTTGTTTATTTTTCACTTGATATTTGGGGTTGTTCGAATTATTATTATGAAATTTCCTTTGTTTTTGTTGGGTTGTAGTGTTCTTCTTTTCCTTTCTTTTTTTTTTGTTTGTTTTCATAATTTAATTTGGTTGCATTGTTATCAGGTCCTTTGAATATTACAACATAGATTATTGATTCATTATCTTTAACTTTATTAGTGCTTGATCATGCTTCATAGCCTAGACTAATTTTCATGAGAGGATATCATTGACTACTGGGAATACTATCTAGGATTTGGGTACTCTTATCAAAATTCATATATCTATTTAGCTAATTATTGGTTGTTCCTAGATCATTTCTTAGTGAAACAATCTCTGTCTTTAGATTTTCACAATGAACTTCTCATTCATTCAACTAATTAGTCAATACTTCATTCCCTCTTGTGATTTATTCTTACTGTGTCTTTAGGATAACAATCCCTTTTTTTAATTCATCAAAATATTGATCCTTCTCCTCATAGAATCACAACAATTCCTTCTATCTTTGAATTGGTACTATATGCCTCTTAATCTCCTCTAGAGCAGAGATAAGTTTTCTTCTCAAATATATCTTCTCATCAAGGTACTTTTCTTCTATAGATTGCATCGCTTCAATTTCATCTGATTAAATATCCCTCCACTTTTTATTGTTTCTTCTAGGTTTCTTCATTGCATCAAGGAAACTATCAAGATCACACTCACTATTTATTTTCCTTTCAACTTATTCTTTCTATGAAGAAAAGTTCTCTTCCATACTCATGAGTAGAATCTCTTCATCACCACTACTAGAAGTATATATATTTGATCTCCTTGAGATGGACGGTCATAAATACTTTTCTTATTTTTCTCATGGATTGTTATCTCAAGTTAATGTTCTCCTTTATTATCATTTACTTAACTTGCATATGGCTAATTTAATGAAATATGATATATTCTTATGGAATTGCTATTTTAATGATCTGTAGCTTAGGAACTCTTAAAAAAAGAGTCTCTATTATGATCTAGTTCATTGTTTGTGTAGTTAAGGTCTCCAATCTTCATTATTTCTTTTTATTTCCTTCTTCATATATACATTGCAACTTATCTAGCATTTATTTTGTAGTCTCACAATATTTCATTTTACTAGAATCTAGAATTGATTGTCCACTCAAGGTAAGGTTGAATTCATGTAGATGGGTTACACTTTTGGGCAAAATGTGGCAATAAAATTTCATGTTTTTCCTCATTTATCAAATTGAAGCCCTTAAAATTCATATAAGCACTATGAATTTTGATTCAGAGTAAAATGATAAATTGTGGAGAATTATGTTGTTTTCATAATGCTATTTTTTGCAAAAATATTTTGTTTCATATAGTATGTCAATTTTCGCTTAAATGAAATCCCTGTCATTCAAATTTTCAAACATCTTAGGAGTTATTCTTGTGTTCACGTAGGATAACATAATCTAAAATGTGTAGTTTTTTTAATATATATAGATAATAATATATATATTATATATATAAATTATATATATAATATATATTATATTATATATATATATATATATATAATATATTATATAATATATAATATATATATATATTATTATAAATATGAGCATGATCTAACACACAGAGAGAAAAACTTTTCATATTAAAAACTAATTTTTATGCAAAATTATATTTTTTATTATTTTTCAAAGTTGGTGAAGTAATATTTCAATTGCATTTTGCAAACACATGTGTTCACGTAAGGAATATTTCAACGATTTAAATAAATTAAAAAACCAAGAGAACCCTTTTGAAGAGGACTCGTAAATGAAGATAGTGGTATTTTTTGAAATTTTCTCATTATGTATATTTTATGATATTGATTTCTTATTCAACCTCTTTAAAATTGTTCCAAATAATTTCAAGCATTATGTTTAAAAGAAGTTAGATAAAAACTATCATATGAATTCAAAAATTCCAAACTCATATGCCATTGGATAGAGGATTCCTTCATGAATCCAACATGATCAACTCCGCTACCTAAGGACAAATTTTTCCCTATGTTTGCCAAGGCACAATATGATGTTGCAAGAAATTTTGTAGAAGGGTTGTTGAAATTGTGGATTTAGGACGTTATAGGTTCGATTGAGTGCTTAAAGCACTTGATCGAGTGTTTAAATTTCAAATTCAAATAGCTCAATCGATGTTTTCATAAACCCTTGATCGATCCATATATGTGGTTATTAGGGGCTTGATCGAGCCTTTATAAAAGAAGTTTGAATCCCATAAGTCAGATTTTAGAATCAATAAAAACATAAAATTTATGTTTTTACCACATTTTAAAATACCAAATTTTATTATAATTTGTGTTATCATGTCATGTCGAAAACTTATTAAATTTGATATTAATATTAAAATATTAATATTATTATTATTATTATTAAAAATCTAAATTATGAAATCCGATATTAATATAAAAATATTAATATTAATTGTTGGTTATGATTTGGGCTGACCCATGTTTGATCTATACTACACACCAACAAAAACCTCAATCGTTGGCCCTTTCGGCAATGATCTAGAAGCAAATCACAGTCTCACTTGAAGTGACTATGGCGCGATGCAGAACCAGGCTTCTACAACTTTGAGGGACGTGTAGATGTGGTATTTTTATGTTTTATTTACTCTTAACACTCATAAATCCCTTTGCCACATTACATTAACTACTTAAACATATCATTAAAAGCCACAAATCACCATTGTGCTGAAAATAAAGTGTAGTTGTAATAAACTGCTACGCTACACAAACAGTAAGCAAATATACACATGAAGGCAACTAATTACGTGGTTCAATCCAATGTGGGGATACGTCCACAAGAACTACTGCTAATATAATGATTCTTTGTACAACAAGCAATGGTTGACCTCTGCATTAAGCTATAGGTCATTTTCACACTTAGATGCAGACTTAGGCCTCTGTGCACTCAACTGCAAAGCCTCGCCTCTTATTCCAACTATAAATCACAATAATTCGACCATAATATAGATTTGGATAATAAAGATGATGGTTTTCTTCTTATTATTTGACCCTATATAGACTATTACATCCAAGGGTACATCATTACAATACCTTGGTACAAATACCACGGACTCCCTCATATAGGAAGCTATGGTCCCAAGAACCATTGATATTTTACATTATTACAAAAATAAGGGGTTTCACCTTGTCCTAAAGCCCTTATACTACGCGATATATTCAAACTTATCTACTCCACGATCCACTTCACACTCCACTGCATGACCCACTGTGCACTTTGCTTCACAAAATGCGGAGCCTTTGCCAAACAATATGCAAAGTTGGGTTGTGCCCAAGAGGCCCCCAACACTCACGTGTGACTTGTCCTAAGTCACTCAGCTTCTTTGCCTTTGATTTTTGTTGCAATATTGTTGTAGGTATTGTTGACCTGCTACAGATTCTCTGCGAAATTCTTCTCTTTGTTGAACACCTTTCCCAATAGTGCCACTATCACAGGTTCTGTAGCATTTTGCATCACTGATGTTTCCCTTTGTCGAACACCTTGAAGCTTCTCATCTATTTCCTGGGAAATTTGGAGAGCCTCATCCTGCCATGGCTGACTTCTCTCTGTCAAAAAATGTTCTTCCTTCCTCAATTATTTTATTTTCTTCTGGATGACATTTCTCTCATTGAACTTTGTGAGCTTCTATGAGACTGGTAAGGTCTTCAGAGCTGCCCAAATATTTTCCACCTATTTCTCCTTCTGCTGAATTTCTTCCTACAATTTGGCACAATTGGATCTTCCTACAACGAATGAAAATCTATAAGCTCTCGTCTAGAAGCTTTGAAAAGCATGCTAGTACTACGAATATGCCGACCAACAGAGCCTTTAGGTTTGTCTCCCTCTTCTCCCACACTTTTTGCAGTGTAGTTGGTTGTAGCTTCATTTGTAGCTCATTGATCTTCATTTCATATTTAAATTGTACTACGATGATTTTCTCCTTGTATCGATTAAGTGCAAGGCCAAGCTTTGCAACCTTGTTCTCCGTTAGTTTTTCTTCTCAGAAATCAAGGTCTAAAATCTCTCTGCATGTTTCTTTAACCACCTCCTTGATCTTTTGTTGTTTTTGAACTACTTAGTCCCTCTACTGGATGATTTGATTTAGCTTCTTCTATAGTGAAGCCCACTCTCTTTCTACTCGAATCTTCGGTTGTGAGGTGTGTTGTTCGTGCAACTTCAACTCCTTTATTATTTCCAAGTACACCATATGTAATCTCTGCAATGGTACTATTGTGGTGTTCATGTTGACATTCGTCCATTCTTTATCTTGTTGCTAAAACTTGGTGGAGTCAAACTACAAGGCTCTGGCAGGTATCGATGCTAACCATGATGTAAGTGTAGGCTCTATTTTCCTTTATTCTCCAATATTGTCCATGACCTGCGTTTTTCGTCTAACTATCTGCACTAGTATTTTTAGTTGTACTAACTTGCTTCATGATTCTGTTGTTTCTTCCTGTATCCTATCCCCGATTTGGTCTAATTCCCCTTCAGTGAGGACAACTAGTGTTATACCCTTCATCTTATTTCCCTTCTTCTTTTTTATTCTTGAGGCAACTTCAATGCCTTCCTTCCTCTTTTTTGTGACAATGGGGTCTATCTCTATCTTTTCCAATGACTTATTCTTCTCATGTCCTTCACAAGGATCCTGGTGACCCTCATCATGTTTCTCTTCTTCCTCTAGGTCATGCTCATCCTTGTCTTTGTCCTTTCCACTCACTTCTCCATGCTGCGATGTGTCATCCTCTGTCGTAGTATCTTCTTCTTATGTTTCGGTGCAGTCATCCATTATGTTTTCCAATATTGTACCTATGCTAGGAGATCATCTTCTCTCACTAGGTATGGTAGGGACGCCATTTCTTCTTTGCATCTCTATGAGACTGTATAGAAACCTTATGGAAATCAACTTTAAAATTCGCAAAAAATCTATACTTCTTGTATAATATTGGGGAAAGGCGAGGATGCTAGTTCACTAACATATGTAAGTCCATATCATATAATACAAAAAAAATCTTGTTCTCCATTTCTTGTGATGGTTGAGTGGTATACCACAACGAGGCATACGACGCAACTTCACAAACATATGAAGTTACCAGAGGGAACCGCAAATCCTTTGACTCTCTCCATGCCATCATTGTAGTTATCGATATCAACCATGCATAATGGAATGTGGTACCTTTCTCCTAGACCTCGTGGAAGTCATCCATCAATACTTTGCAAAGGTATTCAGCCAAGTTGTATTGAACCCCATTAGTGCGTTGTGCAGCTAATGAAACTACCACTACAGGGATTTCATCAGCTCAACACTTTATCATGATCTTCTGAGCCAATATGTGTGCCATGAAGGGAACCCCTTGGTAATTGATAGAGTTTATGTTACATCCTCACTTCTATTTTGTGAGTCCAAACTTATTCTTCATGCTTTCAACTATGGTGTTCTAATAAATTATTTTGTCGGGTTACACCTTTGATACAATAGTCTCATAATACTCCAGATCAACATGGGTATATAGTGATCCTATTCGCCGTCCAAAGGCAACCATCATGCACCAACACATGAAGCTATCACAAAAAAGTCCTTCTCCCTGGACTTCCGCTGAACTACATCACATTTAACATGTTCATCAGTCTTGATCATTCCAATCCATTCACCCACTATGGCATCTCTAAGCTCATCACACCACTCTCTAGGTATTTTACTTATTTCAAATATTGGTCTGGTGTGAACTGTTGGCATTTATTTTTGTCATTGAAGTCATATTCTGCGAACTTCAACTACATAATTTTCCTAAGCATTTTTCCAACAAATGGCCCTGATCTTGGAAATAGGGGTGTGAAGGTGCAAAAATTCGCATCCTTTGGGTTTTTCACTCATTTTCCATTTGGGTTTCTAGGTGGAATATATGGTGTGAGAGGTGATCGAAATGTTGCGCCTGATGTTTCCACCTCCTCTGTTTCTTCTTCATTGTCTCTAACTTGTTCCGACTGTTGTTGAGGCTTCACATGTCTCTACTCTTCTTTCTTCATTGTTCTCTCTTCCTTGGTTGGTTTCTTTCATGGAGATATTTCTTGTGTTTGTGATGATGTTTTTGCGGTTGATGCTACTGTGGGCATACCAATGGTTTCTGCAACTACTTCCATGGTTCCATGTAATTCCTTCTCATTAAAATTATGACCAATTTCTTCCAAAGAACGTGCAGATGACATACAACAATGAGAATTTATATTATCTCTTCACAACAACAACACTTGAATTCTCAATTAAACAAAGTGCAAAATTTGGGCGAGAGGCAATGTTTTATAACAATTATGAATTTCTAACCCCATCATTATCTCATATTTTGTTAAGATTATGCTCAGGTTATGTTCATTAATTGCATATATATCCTTAGATCTTGTTTACCTGTGCTCATAAATGCAACCTTTCATGTGTTTTAACATTAAATTTCCATTTTAATGGTCATATTTTTCCAATGTACTTCAACACATCCCATATTGTAGTGAACACCCCTTCCTACTTTGTAGCTCCTATGTACTTCGAGATAATCCAAACTATAGTGAAGTAACTTCTTATGTTGAAGATTTATGCAACGTAGTTTATTTTCCAGTGCCCACTTTCAACTATTGGTGGCACTAATACTTTTCTCCTTTCTTCTTTAGAGCAAAGTTGTAGGGGAAGTGTTGTCCTTGTACAACTCCAACCTGCAGCCATTTACTCTTCCCTGAATCAATTGTCCAAATAAATTTGCTAATTGAACTACGCCTCCATCAGTAATATGCTTGATAATGTATGGGCCCAACCAATGCATCTTGAACATTCCTCAAAATTTTACAAACCTACTTTCATAGAGGAGAGCAAGGTCTCCTACTTGGAACTTCTTCTGCTTAATATGTGTGTCATGCTAGGCATTTTCTCTTGCCTTTTTTACCTGCTGATGAAATCCTACTATAAATTTGTCTTCTTCCAAAAAAATCAATTACGTCATTCTTTCCTTCATTATATCAATTCCTACCATATATGTAAGAGATCCAATCCTCAAGCTAGGCACAACATATTCCATGGGAATCACAACTTCTTCCAATAACCTAACCTGAATGGTGTTTGACCTATCAAATTTTTACATGTGGTCTTATAACCCCATAATACTGCTGGAATTCTAATCTCCCAATCATCTGTATTCACATTGCATACCTTTGTAAGTGCATTTTCTAAGATATTATTAAATTCTTCTACTATTCCATTGGCCCTAGGATGATAAGGAGTACTCTTCTGATGATAAAATTAGAACTACTTAGTCAATTCTTCAATAGTCTTGTTTAGGATGTGTGATCCTTGGTCACTCATCAAAATCTTTGGACATTCAAATCTAGACAATATACACTCAAAAATAAACTTCACAGTAGTCTATGAGCTGTAGTCCCTTACTAGTTGTGCTTTAGCGCACTTTTTCAAGTAATCAATTTCTATAATTATGTACCTTTCACCAGTCCTCTTTCCAGTTGGCTTGATGGGTCCAATAAAATCAATATCCCACTTACCAAAGGTCTACAATGTAACTTGTGGTACCAATGGCATCTCATCTCTTCTTTTGAAGGATTTCCTATCCTTTGAGACATATCACATGCTATGCAGTACTCCTTCGCATCTTTATGTAGTGTAGGCCACCACAATCCTGCTCTAAAAGTATTTTTCACAGTATATTTTCCTGCATAGTTTCCGCTAGTTGCACCACCATGAGCTTTTGCTAGAATCATCTATCTTTCATGTTCAGGAACATATGTACATAATATTTCATCTAGTCCCATCTTATATAATTGTCCCGCTATTAATGAAACATCAATTGTCTTAACCACTATTTCTTTTTTTTTTCTATGTAGAGTATTCTGAAAGAGCCATCCCTATGGTCAAAGAATGAATGATATCTATAAAATGGTCATCTGCAACTCTAATTTCAAATAGTTGCGCATCAGGGAGATTATCATCTGTGCTAGTGGGTTCTTCCCTTGTTTCTAATATCAACATATGATCAGGTCCCACAGTTAGTCTTCCTAGTTTAAAAATGATTTGAAAGTCACATTCCTCGAATAATAGTAACCATATGCAAATATTTCCTCATAAGACAAGCTTATTAATCAAATACTTCAGTGCAGAATGATCTGTAAACATTTTAAAGTCTGATCCCATAAAATAGTGTCATAACTTCTGCAAATAATACACCATGGTCAATCCTTCCCTTTATATAGTGGTGTAATTATTCTATGCTTTAGATACCTTTCTACCTGAAAATATTATAGGATGATCAATTTCTCGTGCACAAGGTTGTGCCAATGCTACTCCCAGAGCTCTACAAGATGCACCCAAATGGACATAGAATTCCTTATTCCAAAAAGGGAACACTAATAGAGGGACACCTACCATTTTTTCTTTCAATATGTTGAGGATCTTTTGAAATTCTTCATTCCATTGAAAAGTTATATCCTTTTTGAATAATTTCTCCATAGGCGTAGTGATCCACATAGCCCCCTTGATGAATTTCCTATAATATCTAGTATGTCCCAATGTCGTGCAAAGTTCTCTTACTATCTTAGGTGGAGACAATTTCACAATGATAGAAATATTAGCGTGGTCCACCATTAGTCCTTTCTTACAAACAATATGCAAAAGAGATACACAAAATATGCACTTCATTAAGTTGAAGGAGATCTAATATTGTCTACATGTGTCGAGCATAAGCCTTAAACTTCGAACATGTTTTCTCAACAATCAAAATATTATATATCATTTCGGGATTCAACTGCGTTAAAGTAAGTCATTCAGGTATGACCATTTCCATGGGAGGTAGTCGTAACTAACCAATTTCTCATGATTTTTGAATAGTTCACTTAGTTCGCATTGTGTCGAGTGATGCTCACAGGGGTGAAGATGTGGGATTGAAACTAGTGAAATGAATCACATAGAGTCAATCATCGCTTCTAGGGCATGCACCCGATAACCAGGACTTCGTGGGAGGTCATCTATCCCAAATCACCTCTAGCTCAAGCACACTTAACTGTGGAGTTTTCCCCACAATCAAGCCCACTTAGCTTGCTACCCCATTTGCAAAACCTTAGCAAGTATTGTGCCTCATGAACCATTCAAGTAGAGATCCCTTCACTCTTTTTGAATTTTAGTATTAGGGGGTTTACGCAGTGCATTCTATCAGATATCATTTTGGGATTCAACTGCGTTAAGTAAGTCATTCATGTATGACCATTTCCATGAGAGGTAGTCGTAATTAACTAATTTCTCATGATTTTTGAATAGTTCACTTAGCACTAATTGTGTCTGGTGATGCTCACTGGGGTGAAGAATAGGGATTGCAACTAGTGAAATGAATCAAATAGCATAAATCATCACTTCCGGGGCTTGCACCTAGTAACCAATACTTCCCGGGATGTCACCCATCCCAGATCGCCTCTGGCTCAAGCACGGTTAACTGTGGATTTTTCCCCATAATCAAGCCCACTTAGCTTGCTACCCCATTTGCAAAACCTTAGCAAATAGTCTGCCTCATGAACCATTCAAGTAGAGATCCCTTCACTCCTTTTGAATTTAAGTATTTGGGGGTTTACGTAGTGCATTATATTAGATATCATTTTGGGATTCAACTGCGTTAAGTAAGTCATTCACGTATGATCGTTTCCATGAGAGGTAGTCGTAACTGACTAATTTCTCATGATTTTTGAATAGTTAACTTAGCACTCATTGCATTAGGTGATGCTCACAGTATACTTCTAAATATTGTCCAACCATCAAAAGTATACTTCTAAAAAATTATGGATGTACTCCTTAAAAATTGCAACCACCACTCTAGAAAATATAGCACGCACATTCTTAAATCCAAAAGGAATTACTATTTATTGATATGAGCCTCATTCTGTAAAAAATGTGTTATTATGCCAATCTTCAAGTGAAATCCTAATCTGATGATAACTTGAAAATCCATCCGTAAATGAGTAAGGTTCATGACCTCCTACATTGTTTATGTTATGAAACCAGCTCACAAATATATAGAAAAAATAGATCAATGACTTAGAAATAAGCCTCTTCGAGAGAGAAACCTCCTTTACATTACATAAATGAACAATTCTTGTATGATACAAATGGCAAGGCCTCCTTTCTATATATAGGAGTCTAAGGGGTCATAATATAATCTGAGTCGACATAACAACAATAATGTAAGGGCATAACAATCACAATAGTGGGCTTCTAAAGGGCACAATAATAACAATGTGGGGAGTACATGGGCACAAAAATATAATAAGGGGGTTTGAAATAATAACAATAAGGGTTTACACTAGTAGTATAGAGACCTAACATTCCCCTCTCCATCAAAATGTGTTGTCCTCAACGCTTGAGTAGTTCTAGATGATTCTATATAAAATTCTCAACCTCCCATGTGGAATATTCAGCGGGTAAGTTCTTCCACTCATTGAGATACTCTGAAATTGATCAATTTTGTAGCTGTCAGGTTATTTTTTCTGTGATTGCTTCAGGTTCAAATATATTTTTTCCTTCCTCGTCAAGTTCCGACAATATTGTTTAAACTGGGAGCTTCTCACCTATAACCTTCTTTAAGCATGAAACATGATAAACTACATGCACTCGAGAATATGCAGGAAGCTCCAATTTGTATGCCATAGTACCAATATTTTGTAACACCTTGTGCGGACCATAATAATTTGGCGATAATTTATCATCCTTGTTAGCTTGCTTCAGGGACATTTATTTGTATGGTTGTATTCGTAGAAATATCCAGTCACCTACATCAAAACTTCTTTCATTGAGATGTTGATCCGCACGTTGTTTCATTCTATTCTACGTCAAAGTGAGGTTATCCTTTAAGAGTTTGACAACTTGTTGTTGATTCTCGATGTGATCCTTCACTTCTTGAACCTTACAATTTTTTTTCAATATGATGTGATGGACGGTGGATGATATCCATAAAGTGCCATAAATGGGGTCATTATGCCTACAGTATGGAAGGAAGTCTTATACCACCATTCAGCCAGAGGAAACCACTTGATCCATTATATATGTTTATCAGATACAAAGCAACGAAGATATCCTTCCAAACATTTGTTCACTTTCATAGTTTTCCCATCATATTTAGGATGATAAGATGAGATATGAGCTAACAGAATACCCAAATATTCTACATCTTGTACTCCAAAGAAACAATTGGAGATTTTTGCATATAATTGTTTCTCCTGCAATAGTTTAAGCACCACGTTGAACATGATGCTTCCAAGGATTTATGTAGATTAGTATATTATCAAAAAAATACTAACACAAATTTTCTAGGTAAGGGTTTGAAAATGGAATTCATAAAACCTTGAAATGTAGAAGGTGCATTAGTAAGGACAAAAGGCATGACCAAAAATTCATAATGGCCATCATGAGTTACACATGTTGTTTTTGGAATGTATTCAATCTTCATTCTAATTTTATGATATCTTGAATGAAGATCCAACTTGGTGAATCATCCACGTAATTCATCCAATAATTGCTCCATGTAATTCATCCAATAATTCATCAATGATAGGAATCGGAAATTCATCTTTAATAGTAAGCTTGTTGAGCTCCCTATAATCCATACACATACACCATGATCCATCCTTATTCTGTGCCAATACCACTAGAGTAGATAAAGAAATTTGACTAGGTTTAATTATACCAAGCTCTAGCATTTCTGTAACCATACGTTTAATTTTACTCTTTTGGGCATATGGATGTCTGTAAGGCCTAATGTTTGCCGGAACACTTCCTGGAATCAAATGAATAGCACGATCATGATCATGAATAGGTGGGAGGCCTTTGGGTGTCTCAAATACCTTAGAATGATTGTCCAGAACTTTTTGGAGATCTAGACAAATAAATGATTTCGATGTGGGTACCTCTAGTCAACATAATTGTGCAATTTAACCATGTTGTTATTTCTTTAGAGGCTTTGTCATCCTATTAGAGTTGTTTATCTTTCTCGGTTTCCCTTCCATACCCCTTAATTCAACCTCCTTTACTTCCCAAAAAAATTTCAAGAAAGTTTCTTGAAAATTAAAATCTATCGTACCCAAAGATTGTGGCCATTGAACTCCTAGTACAACATCCATACAACCCATTGGAATGGAAAGAATTGAACTATTCAAGACATATTCTCCCATGGATAGCTTGATATTATGGCACTTTCCAGAGAAATTTATGGTTCCCCCATTTGTAGCCATTACTTGACACTCTAGTGCTAGATATAGGAAGAAATTCAATTCCTTGTCTATCTTACAATCAATAAAATTATGGGTACTACTCGAATCAATCAACACCGTTACCTTTTACTTCTTGATATGCCCTTCAATATTGAGAGTTTGAGGAGTGGTAATTCATGTCAATGCATTACAAGATATGGTTAGATTCATTTCTTCTTTCTTTGGGATTGGTTCCTGGTGTATATCCTCTTCCTTTGATGTTTCTTGCTCATTTTCTTGCTCCTCTTCCCTACCTATGTAAAGTAATTTCTTCTCGGCACAGTTATGACCTTTAGTGTATTTTCTATCACAATTGTAACAAAGCCCTTTTTCTCTTTTTTCTTTCAATTGTTGTGGTCTCAACGTTATAGGTGGTGAAAGGCTAAGAGAAAGAACACTTACATATCTATAGTTATGAGTGGTAGGCTTCCTTGTTGCCATAAGTTTTTTTTTTTTTTTTCCTTGCCAACTTGTATGCCTTCTCCAATGAATCAGGTTCCCAAAGGAAAACCTCATGTCGAATGTTATCATTAAGGTCGCTATGATGACATCGATCCTATGCTTCTATCGAATATCATTTAACCTTATATTCAATTTTTGGAAGTCCTTAATGTGCTCTGCCATTGAACCCTTTTGTTTGAGATTTATGAATTGTTTAAATAAGGTGTTTGTCTATGCATCCTCATAATTTGCTATCATTTCCTATAGGAAAATTGACTAGGTGACAAGTGGTTTACGAGAAAAAATCCCTTTATACCATAAAAATTGATTAGTTTCTAAATATAAATATGCAATACATACCTTTTGTAATAGTTTCACATTATGTAGATAAAAATATTTCTTAACCTGTAGTACCCATGTTATGGGGTCCTTTCCATCAAACTTCCTCATATTGATCTTTGGAATATGGTGGATTTTTTCATCACTAGGAGGCCTTTCTTGTAGCAACCTTGTCCCACCTTCCTTCAAACCTTCCATATCTTTCTTCCAATATTCCATGCCTTTCTTCAAATATGCTTCTCTGCCATAAATGTTAGCTTCCATGGCACATATAAAACTATTTATCTTAGCTTTGATCGCATTCTTCAAATACTCAATCCAATTTTGGTTACTAGGTGTTTCTATTTTCTTGATTCATGTCATTACTTTTCTTGCGTTTAGCAGCTCGATCTTGAATCTACTGTATCTACAAGATATGAAATTATGGCCTAGCATAGCCCTCTGTGTCCTGCTTCTAACGGCACCAGTCTAATGGAAATTGGATTCTCCAAGAAAGAGTTATGACTAATCTCCCAAGATGACATGCTTATATACTTTTTGAGTAGAGCTAAATTGTACAAAGTGCCACGTCTAACTTTGTTGACCTTCGGACAAGAAAATAATACATAGCCAAGTAAAGTCTGTCCTCATTCTATATATTCTTAGGAACTTTCAATTTGATGCTCAGAGAGAAATATATGACAATTTTCCCCAAGTCATCTTTTTGGGATGTAATTCAAGAGCTTGCCAAAATCCTAAATTTCTTGGACTGTATCTCTGAAAATATAGCAAAACAAGAACTGAAATATGGAACTGAGCTTCACTATGATTGTGGCTCAAATGGGTTTTGCTTTCAGAGTTTGGGACTTTGCGTAAAAGACATTATAGAAAAACTTCCACAATGACCTATTTGAGATGGAATTGTGGAGCTTGCACAAGCCCTAACTTCCTTAGATCATATCTCTGAAAATATAGCCATACAAGATCTAAACTTGGTACCCGCGGTTTAGCACGATTTATTCTAAAATGGGTTCTTTTTTAGCTTCAAGAAATTGTAGAAAAAATGGTATATCTAAAATGCCACAATTGCCTATTTGGAGTAGCGAAACCCTAGAATCCAAAGCTCTGATACCAAATGTTATGAAACTAGCTCACAAAAAAATAGAAAAGATATATCAATGACTTAGAAATAAGCCTATTTGAGGAGGAAACCTCCTTTACATTACATAGATGAACAATTCTTGGATGATACAAATAACAACACCTCCTCTTCGTATATAGGAGTCTAAGGGGTCATAATATAATCAAAGCCGACATAACAATAATAATGTAAGGGCACAATGATAACAACAGTGGGCTTCTACGATGCACAATAATAACAATTTGAGGACTACATGGTCACAACAATATAATAATGGTGTTGCACTATTAGCAATAAGGGTTTACACTAGTAGTATAGGGACCTAACAATCTAGAACTTCATCTGTAAAGGGGGCAGGGAAGGGATCATGTAAACATGCATCGTTCAACTTCCTTAGATCAAAATAGAGCGTAATTTCTTCTTCAGTCTTCTTCTCTTACACCACCATAGGACTTACCTATTCCAATTCTTCTACAAGTTCAATAATTCCTATTGTTATCATCTCATCAAGCTCTATCTTTACTTTGTCCTTATACTTCGGGTTCAACCTATAATGTATTTGTTTAACTTGCTTCATATTAGACTTAAGGGTTATGTTTATGACTCATAGATATCCTATTATATCCTTCATTTCTAAAAACTTTGTGGGAAACAGTTCTTGTTATTCATGAAGTAACTATGTAACTTTACTGACTGTCTCTTGATCCCAACAGTATCCTACTATTGCAAACTTAAGTTCATTCTTGGATCCTATGTTCACCTTCTTGGTCTTCATTAGCTTTTTTATATCTGGTAATTCTCTTTCTAGTTACTTTGTGATATCCTTATGATTCTACTATGTCAATGTTGCAAGGATCTTCTTCTTCATTTGCAATAAAGTTATAGCATTCTAGTTCATTTTCTGTCTACACAGCCCAATCAGGTTGATGCCATGTCAGTGGGGTTACATTCGCAATTATCTTCTTCTTAGTTGTCTGAAGGGCCAAATCTATGTATGGGAAATCATGCTCAAAGATTAATGTTAATATGAAGCCATCAACCATGTTTTCCTAGTTTACAGTATAATGTTGAAGCTCTATTTCTAGGTACTAGTTCTTAGGGATTGTCTCTAATGTATGAATGAATCCAAGTACCCATTCTTGTTGTGGAATCTCCTTCCATGTTGTAGTGCATAGATGAATGTCCTTCCTAGGGTTAGTTTCACCATGTTATTTTACCTCTATATTTGTATATGTCTATCCAAAACTTATCCACGTCAACCTTTGACATTCCTACTAGCATTCTATATTCTTCTTGTGTGCATTCCACCATCTAGTAGTGGTAGCTTTCAGGGCTATATCCAAGGCTCACAAGCTTTTATTTTTTGGAACTTGTTCTTCATATTCATCAAGAAAAGTATTTGCATCACTTAAGCCATCATAAGAAGGCAGGTTACATACCTAATATATCATACAACCAATTGATTTAGTAATTGTTGCACAACGCCTTGTGGATACTTCATGTAGCCTATTCTGCCAGTTTTCCAACTCTTCTTCTGTGTGTGAGGTATAAGAAATATCATGCTCCCAACTAAACTTGCCCTCTGTACTAGGGTTAACAAAATCCCATTCCTTTTCTTTCATCTGATAGATATTGTATATATCAACTACACAATATTCTTCTTTGAATGGTTGTGTATCTTACTCCTTCTGAGGGATCTAAGGGAACAATTACTGTTACATTGTCTCCTTCAAATATCATTTGTATATTCTTTAGATTAATTATGGCCATATTATCAAATGCCCAGTAAATTTCAATCAATACAGGGTAAGGGTTGTTGTTATCGATGATTTCTATTACTTCAAAATCAGCAATAGTGCAAACTCCTTCAATATCTACTGTGACACATGATAGTCTACTTAGAGGAAAGATATTTTGTTCATTTTTCATCCTTAATTGAATAGGTAACCATTGTAGCTTCAAATTATCCATTAATTCCCATGTCTGATTCGTCAAGAAATTAGCATCAGATTCCACATCCACAATAACTTGATCCATCTCATATTCTCCTATTTGTGTAGTAAGCCTTATCTCTCTTCCAGTTCTTTTTTGTCAATGAAAATTATTGATTGCACACATGTCATTTCAAAGTGTTTCTATGGATGCACATGAATATATCAACTCCCGAAGCCCTTCTATATCCTTTTGATCTCTTAATAATTTCATAAATGACTTCATAAAAGACTTTAAAATACTTACTTAATTTGTTGAATCCTGGTCTTGTGCCTATGCTCGATCCTCTGTTGAAGCTTGGTCTTGTTTCGATGTTGATGACATTTCGTAATTACTTTTTTAATTGGGTTTCACTATGCACTACATGTCAAAGCTCCAACATCCATAAAACTTCGCTTTGCTTCCATAAATAGGTCTTTTTCATTCTAAATATAAAAACCGGGAACTTTCTTAATAGTTTCTTAAACCCATGTACTTTTAGATTCTTTCTTCTCATCTTCTTTATCACTTTTGATTGCAAATCTATTTCGAGTTACAATAGTAATTCAACGTTTGTCGGTCCTCCTTTTAACAACTATCATTTTAATATTTTGTGGCGACTGCTAATTTATTTTTTCTTGCATATTTTCCATAAGCGTAGGGCATTCTTCAATTACGTGGTCAAAGGATTTACACCCACATGTCATTGCAGGATTCTAACAATCTCTAGCAAAATGACCTGCCTGGCCATAGTTATAGAAAATCATCTATCCATTTCCTTGACCAGGTCCAACACCTCGACCTCTTCCTTGGTAGCCTCCTCAACCATTGTGTTTTCCATTTCCTTCATGCCCATGTTCTTCTTCTTTCATTCTATAAGTGTCAAGACCCTGCTCCATCATTAGTTCATAAGCTCAACAATTATTCTAATCATTTTTTAAAGATTTACCGATTTTTTAATATAGGTTCCTTGGAGTCTGAACATATTTTTGTAACAAGTAACAATCGTCTAAGCAATGTTGGCCTCTAGTCTTACATATCTTGCACCATAGGCTAGATACTATATTTAAGGGATTCAGTGTCCTACTAGCCATGTAATCCCTGAAGATAAGACATTGTTCTTTATAATGGACCTCTGATCCGTACTTCATACACCATACTTCTTCTCTGGAATCTTTTCTTTTCTTGATATCTTGTATTTGTAAGGTTAGGTTCACCAACTGACCCTAAATCCGTTGCATACCTACATTAGTATCTCCTATAGGCGAACCTTCCAACTTCATCACAATATGTAGAGCTTCAACATGACTTGTTATCTTTTGCTATATCAATGGTAATGTGATATGTGGTAACAATGCAACCATAAACCATTATTGATGCTGTCATGGAGCTATGTCGAAGCTCACTTGATCCAACAATACCTTAAATATTTTATCAAATTCCCAAATACACTCAGTAGGTTTCTACTTAATTTCTTTTAGCTCAATGATGCACTCTGACTCAGACTTCGGCTTCTTAAATTCTCTTATCAATGCTACTTTAATATATACAAATGTTCTGATTCTATTATTTGAATACTTCATATACCATGTCAATTCTCTATCTCGGAAAGTTGTAACCAGATGTGCTTTCTTTATATTTTCATTGTTGATATACATCATGGTCCGTACATCTTCACATAAAAATGAAAATTGTTCCTGGATCCTTCGATCCGATTCCTTTGAAAACACGAAGCTTAATTTCATTATCCGTATTTCTTCTTGGAGGGGAAGGGGGATGATTAAGGGGAGTGGAATGGGGGATAGGGGGAGTAGGGGAACAAGGGGGGGAGGAGAGGAAGGGGGGGGGGAGAGAGAAAAATACCGTGGCTATTACTTGATTCTAGCTTCTATGAGCTCTTAGGCTGGAAAGGTGAACACTGCGAAGCTATCTAGGGTTTATCAAGGTGGCTATCTTCTCTTTCACTCTCAAATTTAATCAAAAGAGGACTATAATCAGTCTCTACAAAGGTCTTCGGGTCTCGTCCATGAGTTATGTTTCTAGTATCTACTTCTATATCTCTTTCCACTTCATGTTACTATGATCTCTGGCATAAATTTATTCTCTTTCTTCCAAACATAAGTAAACTACCAATCTAACTAGATTTGTAAAACTCCCTTTTCACATAGAAACATCTTAATCCAAAGTTCCAAATACTTCAAATACTTATATCGTGGTCCTTTCAAGAATCATTGTTTCACTTCACTGTAGGACATAATCTATTCTATTTCCAAATCAATAATGAATCCTCCTAAGATGATATCAATCCAGAAATTCTCATCCCTTGAAATCTTATTTTCAGTGCTCTTGAGTCATTGTATTAGTTTAGGAGTCCACACCATAGGTTTCCCACCTTTAAAATAGTTCCTTCTTTTGGTCAACCTCGATATCCACTCATAGAATGCAATAGGAAATGATGTGAAGAAAATCTCATATTGATATGTAAAAATATACATTTGTAACCAAGATTTATATTTCAAATGAGTGTTTTTGTTCCCTTGATATACAAGTTCTTTCTCTTTTAGTCCTAAGTAGTCTTGAATCTCTTTCTTTGATGGGTGCCACATCTGCATATCCCTTAAATAGATCTGAGTCCCAGCAAGAGAACCATTTGTTCGTTATGATTTGGGTTGACCCATATTCGATCTATATTGTGCACCAAAAAAGCCCTCAATCACGGGTGCTTTCGGCAATGACCTACAAGCAGATTACGGCCTCACCTGAAGTGATAATGGGAGGATGAAGAACCAGGTTCTTAGAGCCTTCAGGGATGTGGAGATGTTGTATTTTTATGTTTTATTTATTCTTAACACTCATAAATTACTTCACCACATTAAATTAACCACTTAAACATATCATACAAATCCATAAATCATCATTATGCTGAAAATAAAGTGCAACTGTAATAAATTATTTTGCTACATAGATAGTAAGCAAATGTACACATGAAGGCATCAAATTATCATGGTTCATCCCAATGTGGGGCTACGTCTACAAGAACTGTTGCTAATATAATGATTCTTTGTACAATAGAGAGTTCTTGATCTGCGAGCTAAGTAGGACGTCCTCTACTAACTTAGCTGTAGATTCAGTCCTCTGCACACTCAACTCCAGAGCCTTGCCTCTTCTTCCAAGTATAGATCACAAGAATTTGACATAACACAGATCTAGATCATAAAGGTGATGATTTTCTTCTTATTATTTGACCCTATATATACTATTAGATCAAAGGGTACATCTTTATAATACCATGTTCCAAATACCATGGACTTGTTAATACAAGAAACTATTGTCCCAAAACCCATTGATCTTTTAGATTATTACAAAAATAAGGGGCTTCTCCCTATCCCAAAGCCTTATATTGAATAGTATATTCAAACTTTCACTGCACGGTCCACTTCGTACTACATTGCGTGACCCATTGCGCACTTTGCTTGACATAACTAGGCCAAGTTGGGCTATGCCTAACATTAATCTATTTTAATGTTAATATTAAATTTAATAATTTTCGATTAATATAACATTATTAAATTTAAATAGTATAAAATTTGTTATATTATAATATATACGAGCATAAACACATTAATAAATGTGGTTTGATATGCACCATAGGCAGCAAACTAAAGTGTCATAAACAAAAAAAGAGTCATACAAGATCACTCAATATGATACTTTTATTTAACAATTTTTTCTTATAAATATACATAATAAATATATATAATATTTTTAAATCATGAAGTAATAATAACCTAAAGGTTCCTAAAGAAATAAAATCTAAAAAGTTTCAATTGGAAAACATGAAGCACTCTCTGTATCTCTTATAGAGGTAATTGGACCATTAATATTTTGGAAACATTTAGATCATATTTCCATGGAAAATTATCATTTTGTCTCCACGTGAATGTAGAACACACATTTGAAATATCACATTTTAAAAGTGTATTATATAAATGAATTAAGTTATTTTACATGATCAAAATAAAAACAATTATTTTAAAATAGTATTTTAATTTTCAAATTATTTTAAATTTTTTGAAATATAGAGGAGAGAGAGTGGGAGAGAAGGGTAAGAGAGATATAGGGGGATACAAAGATGGATATAGGGAGAGGAGGAGAGGATATTCGAGAAGGAGAGGGAACTCAAGAGATGGAGTTGGAGGAAAATATAGGGAAGGAAGAAGTTCAAGACATATAGGAAGAAGTTCAGTGTAGATGTTTATTTCTAATCCTATTTGATTGTTTTCATTACATGCATTGATTTCACTTTAGATCTTGACTTTTCATCCTACTTGATTTCTTGCATTAGATGCATTGATTTTAGTAAATATGTTGATTTCTGATTTGATGTAATAGATATATGGTGTACATTAATTTCAAGGTAATTAGTTGAACATTGTGCATTGATTTTAGTGTAAGCATAGAAAAATTATTGAGAACATGCATGATGACTAAGCTTTTGTAGATAACCTCAAACAAAATAAAATTGAATAAAACTTGTATTTGTAACTTTTACATCTCCACATCTTCTAAAATTAAATATAGCTTATTTCAATAATAAGGAATGGATTGAAATACTTGGATAACTACTTGTAGATATAGGAAAGTTGGTAACATTATATAAAATTATAGAAATGTTGTCATACATTATTTTTTGATCTATATATTAAATTTCAATATGATCTACTTATATCATGTTATGAATAAGGTCTTTTAGATCATCTCAAAATAAATGATGTTGAATAAATCCTATTTGTTGTTTTGACGACATCTTTCAAAATTGAGTCATACTTATTTCAATCCTTAAAAATTATTTGTTTTTTAATTGAACCTTGAGATAAGAAATTGATTGAAATACTTAAAAAATTTGTCCATGTAGTGGTATATGGGTGGGTCACAAAAAATTTCATATATATATTTTTTATTATAATGTGGATGACTTTATAATTCAAATAATTTATTTTGAAAATTGAATTGTAATAAAATACATGTTGATCACACTGAATGACACCTTCTACAATGATATGTGAAGCATGGTTGTAATTATTTTTTATGTTCAATATTAAATTGATACATGATATATTTTAGTTCATTTTAATTATCAAAGTAACTTGCATCATAACTTGAGATTGTACTTATTTTATTAGTATATGAAACTAGAAATCAAAATTGTTAAATTTTACTAATAAAAGTTATAATATATAGACATTTTTTAAATTAGTGAAATAATTTTAAGAGATACATAAACTTCAAAAATTAATGACCATTCATAAACAATATTAATAAGAATCCATAGACTCAAATAGTGAATACATGTATTAATAAACTATCCATATGAAAATATATACAAATTGCAAATATCAAATGAACATCCATAAACTGAAATAATAAACATCCATAAACTAAAATAATGTCCATGTACATCCATGAACTATCCATGTATGAAAATATACAAACTATGTCTCACATGTGAATGTGCGCTATGAAATGAGCCTAAGAATGTACAAACCATCCACTCTAAGTACCACCAGAACTCCCATATGAGTTTTTCCATGCAAAGTAAGTGTCCATAAGTTGGTACTTCAATATAACACATTCAAATTGAAACTAATTAGATCATTATTTGTAAAAAATAAACAATATGGAAATAAATGATTTTGAACCACATTTTAAATTACATATCCATGAATCTACTAGCCTCAGTCAAATTCAAATGCAAATAAGATAAGTTGGGTGTTTGATGAATCTGGGTTTGGTGCTCCCCTACTTGTGACTCAATTATTGGGGCTTGCATCTATGGACCCACATCATTGTATATTTCTGTAGCTTGGGAGGTACTCCAAGCCCTAAGGTTAAGGGTTTGGAGGGAAAAGTGTCACAACGGTTACTTGTGGGCTTGGAACCCAAGTTTGTGGTTTTACACCCAATCATGTCTGAAGCAATTCGAAAAGCACATTTATACATGTGATGGGATAAGAGGAAAGAGAGAAAAAAGGAGAATCTAACACTTTGAGAATTATCAAATTCTGAGTTGAAGGAGTGGAGAAATGTAAAAATTTCTGTTTTCCCACCTCGGTTTTCAGTTTCTCCTTATTTCTCCTATGTAGTTAAATGCCCTTTCCCATAACCATACATTCAACAAGCTGGAAAAAATAAATTTTGCTGAAAACACAAATTCTGGAAAATTTACAGAATGCTGGAAATTGCAGAAATAAAAATCAGCAATAATAAAAAGCCATTAAAACACTGATATTTTTGGTCAACGTGACACTGGAAAAACCCCCTACAACTCTTGGGGAAAACTAGTTTGAGAGCTCTTCTTTATTTCTGGAAAATGCCTTTTTACAGTAAGAGAAATATTCAGCAAAAATCAACAAGCAAACTTTTACAACTTATCCCAGCCTTGCTGAAAAAACTGCCCTACTGAAACTCCGCTGTACAGACTTGCTGAAACACTGCAGCTGAAACTCCGTTGTTGATACACCGTTGCTGAAACACCACTGCTGTAACACCGTTGCTGTAACACAGCTACTGCAACTCAGCTGCTGATACACCGCTGCTGAAACACCGTTGCTGTAACACCGTTGCTGTAACACCATTGCTATAACACCATTGCTGCAACTCCGCTGCTGATACTCCGTAGCTCACTGTCCAGAAATCACCCTTGCTCTCTTGCTCTCCTTCTCTCAATCTGCTCATGAAAGAATTGAATCGAATGTGATCTTTTCCTCCTTTTCCTCCCTTAATATAACTCCAAGTGACTTTTGGGTGATCCAAGTGACTTTTGGGTGATCTCTAAATCTAATGGCTGAAATAGATTTAGATCAATGGCTGAGATTAAATGCACATTTAAATCTCACTTTCTATTTTTTAATTCACCCACTTTAATAAAGACCCACTTAGTCATTTATTTCCAAAGTCACTTTTCCTTTCTAATTTTTCATTGACTTTATAAAAGTCACTTTAAAATTAGACTTAGTAACTTTATCACTTAAAGTCACTTTTAAATTAGATTTTAACTTTATAAAAATTATAAAGTCACTTTAGGAGAAAAATTAAAATCTTTTGGACACTTTTCCCTAGGCCAAAGATCAAAGCCTAAGGGAACCACCTGTCCTCCGGTACCAAATTTCAACACTCCCTCTTACCGAGGAAGGTGTTCCTCACCACACCCATTTTGTCTCTGAAGTAAACATGCTTGCCCCGTGGTAAGGCTTTGGTAAGAATGTCTGCTACCTGCTCATCAGTGGAAATATACTCAAGCTTCACAGCTCCCTTCTGAACATAGTCTCTGATGAAATGATATCTAATCCCGATATGCTTTGACCTGTCATGAAATACTAGATTCTCCATGAGTTTAATGCAACTCTGATTATCACAGTACATCACTGAAGGTCTCAACGGCTGACCAAATAAGCCAAACAACATCTTGCGAAGCCAGATGGCCTCACAACTAGCTAGACTGGCTGCCATATACTCTGCTTCTGCTGAACTCAG
>APFE031223578.1:0-11087 GCA_000404065.3 Pinus taeda
AATCGGTCCATAACGTCGATTTAAAGAGCATGGGGAGTCACTGTTAATAATGATTTCATGAGAAATATCTTATGTAAAGTTCTTTCCTTTTTCAGCAGTTAAATTTCCTCTAGCGGCCACATTGACTGGGGATGTGGAGTATTTCCCTCTTTGAGGGTTTCAGCCACATAAAATACTAGAGCTATGATATTTGATCTAGTTGTGTGAGTAGTTATTGAAGGTGGTTGGCTTATATGGAATGAATTATCATCCTGAACATGTATCATAGCATGTTCAAAGAGCTACTCTTTTTGTTGATCGTTATCTTGAGCTTGTGTTGCCATTTCTAATATTAATTATTTCCATACATTTTTTTCCTAAACAATTTATTCCATTATGTCTAGAGAATTGGTTTTAGTTAATAACATCTTTCCTTTCATAAATAAATATGTCTATTTTCCCAAGATACAATTTTTTTCATTATGTCATGAGATTACAATTTAATTATACTTAAACATAATAATTATAGAGTTAGTTTTCCATTTTTCTGTTTATATTCTTAGTTTGATACTCTTTATAATTTACATTTTCCCTTTTCCCCGCACTCTATAAAATCTGGCAAATTAGAAGCAGTGTTGAAAATATTTTTCTTAACAACATATTCTCTTAGTAGTATGCTCTATGTGATCTCAAAAAATAAAAAAATAAAGGGAGAACTTGTATTTTTTAGGCAAGTTAATTGATATTTAACCTCATTGTTGTTGAGAATTAGATTTTCTTATTTGTTTTTTACAAAAAATTGTTTTATTTTGGATAAGTATTTTTTTTTTGTAAGCATGCACTCTGAGGCAAAGTTCCAACAACACCAACAGCAACAATCCTGTCCTCCACTCCACTACTATTAGTATGTGTTTTGCACTATCTCACTTGGTTAAAAGTTACTTTATATAGTAAGAGGTCTTGAGTTAAATCTCTTTTTAAGTTACATTTTACAATTCTTGTAAGCTTAAGTTATGTAACGTGCATTTTGCGCATATATATATATATATATATCACATCCAACTTTCATTTATAAATTAACTTCATTGTAAAAGTGTTTATCACTTGTTTTATAAAACTAGGTGACTTCATAAAGTAGTTATTTGTATACGTGAGCTTATAGGTAAAGTTAGTGACGATATTTTTATTATTAAATTTTCACCTCATCTATAACCATACACGTGTACTTACCATTTGGTTATTTTTTATCATTATTGCCTTTTTTTTTAATGACATAACCTTCATATTTCAAGCCCATTTTTACAGTTTTTTTAAATATTCAATTTTTTCCAGAGATGTCCATTTAGCTAGTCATTTTCAACTTTTGAAACCATATTATATATATTTGGATATGGCCACTTCAAGTTCAATTTTTTCCAGAGATGTCCATTTAGCTAATCAATTTTAACTTTTCAAACCATATTATATATATTTTGATATGGCCACTCCAAATGAACTTTTCCTTACTAGTGTTGTAACATGATTAGTTTTGATTAAACTACATGATCAAAAACATTTTGCTTCATATATATATATATATTACATGCAACTTTCATTTATAAAGTAACTTCTTTGTAAAAGTGTTTATCACTTGTTTTATAAAAGTAGGTAAAGTAATGTATTTGTATAAGTGAGCTTATACGTAAAGTTAGTGAGGGTTTTTTAATTATTAAATTTTCACATCATCTACAACCATACACGTGAACTTCTACTTACCATTTGGTTATTTGTTATCATTATTGCCTTTTTTTTAATGACATAACCTTCATATTTGAAACCCACTTTTAGAGCTTTTTCAAATATTCAATTTTTTCTAGAGATGTCCATTTAGCTAGTCAATTTCAACTTTTGAAACCATATTATATATATTTTGATATGGCCGCTCCAAGTGAACTTTGTCTTACTCGTGTTGTAACATGATTAGTTTTGATTAAACTGGGTGATCAAACAATTTCTACTATGTATTCTCTGGAATGATTGGATCTCTTAAGATTCACTAGCCAAAAAACATGTAGCCATATGGCTTCATTGTTTTCACCTCATTTGATTGATAGTTTTTCTTCAGCATGAATTTGTATTTTGTGTAATTGTTGTATGAATAATATAATCCGTGGACAATACATTTTTCCGTGAATGATTTACGTTTCAAAACTTATAAGTCGGGTTTATCATTAGGATTTAACTAAAATAGACAAAAAAAAATCCATAAAAATAGTCCAACAATGCTATTAAGACTGTAATTTTTTTGTGTGTGACATAGAATGCAAGGTAGGGGTGGTGTTCTAATGGTTTCTTATTCTAGTTGTTATTCCTAAGGCTGGATCAAGTTCATGATCCACTGATCCAACTCATGATCTAACTCAGAAGAGAAAGACTAAGCCAAAGCCCTCTCCTACACCCAAAAAGAGCTCTCGAGTAGCAACTTCCCCACAGGGTAAGATTTTCCAAGATTAAATTTTGGCTACCACAATGTTGTTAAAACTTCAATTTTTCAGTGTGACATAGAATGAACAAACTCAATTTTGGCCAAACAACAAAAGACAATATTGATTATGATTTATTTCTCACATTTTGTAGAGAATAATATTTTGGCCATTTGGAAGAGGCAGACAAGTTCTTGGAATAATAGAAAGAAAAATGTATTATAGATATGTTATGTCCATAACTAATAAATCTCCCCACAAGACAATTACATCTCTCCAACTCTCTTTCCGGAATTTCTATGGTCCTGTATGGGGTCTCTCCAAACCAAATGCCAACAACTTGTATTTATTTCCTAAATGGTTGAAGTCTCTCTCTCCAGGCCGAAGTTTGGATTTTGTGTACATCCATGTTTGTCCTCTAGTAATCATTTCCATAGTTTATTATCAGATGAATTGATCAACTATATTGATTGTTAGGGAGATGGAAAGTTCCAAGGCAAAATAATGATCAGTGATGGGTCAATTATAACTCATTTATATGAATAAGTGGCACTAATTCCTACTGCACATGTTGATGGAAGATGATTTTATGGTTGGGTAAAGCTTGGATCTCTAAGCTGTCTCACATTTCAATATTTCAATATAGTTTGTTTTGGTATAGGGCTCATAAACTCATGGAGCAATTGAGCTCTGGACACCATTCTTTAATAAAGAATCTATGTGGTGAGAAAACTCATACCCTGGAAGAATGGATTTATGTATTCGCAATTGACCCATTGGCAATTTTGTTCACAGTAAATGGCAATCATAAAAATTTTACTTATTTTTTCTCTACTACTCTTTCTCTTGCTGAGTTTCATTTGCAACATGTGGTGCAATTACTTCTTTAGAATCCTTGTATCATATCAGATTATGGAATGTCTAAAAAAACACATCTCTATAAACCTATAATAAGTTGTTATATTCTCTTCTTTTAATTATTAAACAATCAGAACTCAAATTCAAATGTTAAGCTTTACTAACTTCTTTTTGAGTGAAATTATTTCTACAATATATTGTTAAACTTTATGTTATTCATCTTGTTTTTACAATTATATGAATATGACAAGAGTTTTAAGGCTTTTGGTGTTTGGAATCCATTTGCAACAGTAAAACACAAACCTAAAAATGATTTAATTATAAAATTTACTAAATAAAAATTTGTAAAAAAACATTAAACAAAATATGGAATGAGATATTACATGGCATCTGCATTTTCTATCAGATTTGCAAAACTAGAATGTATATAAAAGCTTCCTGTTTTGAAATTAAACTTTAAACCTCTTCCCAATAACTCAAGATTGATAGAATGTATATTATAACTTTAAATTTTACAAATTAAACTTTATCCCTGATCATTTGATTATATGTATATAAATTAAAATTTTAAAATTAAATTTGTTATCTTTTTAATTTACAAAATTATAACTTTAATTACATACATTTAAATTTTTTCTTTAATTTTACGGGTTTTCGAATAGGTAATATTTTGTATATTAATAGAAACGCTCATAGTGCCGATCTTATAGGCAACGGTAGTTAGTTTATATTCCGTTTGTGTGGAAAAATTAAATGTTCAATAAATATTCAGGTTTGTGTAGAAAAACTAACTTCGTTATCTTCCTTGTGTTTCTTGAAAATTTAACATTTACCCGTTTAATAGTACTGTGAGGAAATGGTGATGAGGCAACCTTATACAGACTTACCATTCAGTTAATATTTTCCTGGAATTTCCCTCGTTTCATGTCCAGCTGACACCCGCAAGACTTCTCTACCCTTCAAGCACCGCATCAAACCTGCATGCAAGACTTCTTTGTCCTGCAAAACCTCTACAATCCCCACATTAAACATGCATGCAAACAAAGAGACCGAATCCCCTTTATGTTTCTATTCCTCATTACACGTTGGTTGCGTGAGACTACAAATATATATACGCATCAACTTTTGCAGATATTTATTTGTGTAGCCATTTACTGATCAATTGCAGCAGAAATGGGTTACAGGCTTACCGTGGAAAGGTTTGTGTGTATAATTCTTGCTACTGTGCTGTCTGCTCATCATCAGTTTGTGTTGGGTGAGTTTGACTACAAAGATGCTCTGCATAAATCTATTCTGTTTCTGGAGGCTCAACGTTCAGGGAAACTGTCCAGCAGTAGCAACAGGATAAGCTGGAGAGGAGATTCTGCTCTAACAGACGGACAAATCCAAAATGTAATAACAATATCTTCTCATTTTGGTATTGCCATCTGTTCCGGATTGTTTTAGAAACGTTGTTTCCTGAATGTTTTAGAAGTGTTGTTAATCATACCCAAAATGCCAAAATAACGACGCTGATCTTATCAATGCGAAAATAACGAGGGTATCTATTTTGGCGAAAACAATTAATACTCCACCCACAACTTATTTAGATCAAACAATTGATCTCTCGGAATTGATTTCTCAGCACTATCAGATTTCAGGATATTCTGAAAATATACAATTAAGTTATTAACATAAAGATCCCCGCAACCCACCTACAATGTGAATTCTTACTCCAATATTTAGAGTTATGAGTTTGCAACAGCTTGATTTCTATCAACATTCTCTGTCCATATAAATTAGGAAATGATCATTTGGTGCAGATCTTCAAGAAGTCTGGAAAGATACAATGATGTTCAACATGGCTTTTACTGTGTATTTATGTAGGTGGATTTGGTGGGCGGTTACTACGACGCTGGGGATAATGTGAAGTATGGGTTTCCGATGGCATTCACCGTTACCATGTTGGCATGGGGAGCCCTTCAGTACAGAGATGAACTTGCAGCAGCGGGAGAGTTGGAGAACGTTAGGGATGCCATTAAGTGGGGAACTGATTATTTCATCAAAGCAAGCGCCACCGAAAACCAGCTGTGGGTTCAGGTGAGTTAATTACCATCCCAACTAAATTTACTCATGGATCACAACAAAATTTACTAAGGATCACACCAAATAGCAATTATGAATTTAGTTATGGTTTTGTTTTTAGGTGGGAGATCCAACTGCAGACCATAACTGTTGGGAGAACCCAGAGAGGATGGACACTCCAAGGACTTTGTACATAATAGATACATCCACTCACGGGACAGAAATTGCAGCAGAGAATGCTGCAGCATTGGCCGCTTCCTCCGTCGTCTTTGCAGCCATTGACAAACCTTATTCCATTCTCCTACTCCAAAGAGCTACTTCGGTATAAGATTATGCGTACTCTAAAATCACTTATACTGTTTTATTTCTTTAAAACAGCGATCGCAGATTTGAGAGATATTGAGATATTTTAGAGGAAGGTTAATGGTTTAATTTCTTTTCACTATTATATTCTATTCTTAGAATTTAGAATCTAGATAACTTTAGTAATTAAAACAAACATATGATAGGAATTTCTTTTCACTGTTCTGTTCTTGGAATTTGCAATCTAGATAAATTTAGTAATTGAAACATATGATCGGTCATATTTGTTTGTGGATGAATGTTTTTCACAACTTTTATTTTAAATTTAATTTAATGTCTCTATTTTTGGAATATTTTGGGATCAGACAAATATGGGTGAGATTACTTATTTGAGGTTTCTTACTTTTTTTATGATTCCAAAATATTCCAAAAATCTCTTTAAAATGACCATTTTTAACATGCCTATAAAATTCGTGTCTTAGATTCAAAATTGAAAATTAGTTTAATGAATTGTCTTCTCCAACATTTTAAAATACTCATATAATTGAATACTAATTTAGTACAGCTCTTTCGTTCATGTGTTAGATTCAAAATTGAAAATTAATTTAATGAATTTTCTTCTCCAACTTTTTATGATACTCATGTAATTGAATATGTCATTTAGTACAGCTCTTTCGTTTTGCTGACCAGTACCGGGGAACATATCATGGAGAATGCCCTTTCTATTGCTCTGTCTCAGGCTATGATGTATCTTTCCTTAACATTATAAATTTTACTTCCTTTTTCACTTCACACTATTATTTATTTAAACTACAGAGTGAGTAACTTCTTGAAGTCTTCTTATTCCTCTACTATCTAACTTACAGGACGAGCTTGCATGGGCAGCAGTGTGGCTATATAGAGCAACTGGATTGCCATATTATACCAAATACATACTCCACCAGAATTTTTGTACTTCCAATGAGTATGAGTTCAATTGGGATCTCAAATGTGCAGGAGTTCAAATCCACCTATCTAGTGTAAGTCCATATTCACATAAACATATGAATCACCAAATGTTCAATTGAGAAAAAGTTTAAGACTCACCACTTGACCTTCAACTGACCACATCTTCATAAAATTAATAAACCTGGCAGCTATATTTCTCCGGAGAAACCAACCTGGAAGTTTTCAGAGGCCAAGCAGAAGTGTTCCTCTGCTCAGTTCTTCCACAAAGTCCTCAATTCAAAAATTCCATCACACCTGGTAAATGGAAGTTTCTCCCTATCATGCTCCGAGTTTCAAAATTAATCTCATTAACAGTGTTTGTATCTGTTGAGTTTCAAAATTAAGCTCATTAACAGTGTTTGTATCTGTTGCACTTGTACAGGAGGTTTGTTGTTTGTCAGAGATGGTGCAAATACACAATATGCTACAGGCACATCATTCCTTGTATCAGTTTACAGTGACTTACTGTCACGATATAAGCAATACCTGCAATGTGGCGATCAAACATATGAACCAAGCATTCTTATTGCATTTGCCAAACAACAAGTACATATACATATTATAATTTTTCAAGTGTTGCAAAATATTTAATTAATGAGGAGAAGAATTGAGCACACTTGTATATCCATTCCAGCTTTCTCAGAGTATAAGAGATTCAAAGTTAAATAAATTTGATTTGTTTTTTCATATCATAATTTCAAAAAACCAGCAAATTAGTAGCTAACAAATCCACTTTGTATATGTAAATTGCAGGTGGATTACATTTTGGGCAAGAATCCTGCTCGTATGTCTTTCATGGTGGGTTTTGGCGACAAATATCCACAGCAAGCTCACCACAGAGGGTCCTCCATAGTTTCGATATACGAGGATTCCAGAAAGATATCATGTACCGAAGGTTTCACTTTGTGGTTCAACAGAGATGCACCAAACCCAAATGAATTGACAGGTGCAGTTGTGGGAGGGCCTGATCGCTATGACGGGTTTGAGGATAGCAGGGCTGATTCCACCAAGCTTGAGCCCACAACGTATACCAATGCTGCTCTGGTGGGAGTCCTGGCTAAGCTCCAAAGCAACACCATGGAATAATCGACATAACAGGGTCGATTCGTGCAAGCTTGAGCCCACAACTTATATCAATGATCCTCTTGTAGGAGTCCTGGCTAAGATCCGCAGCATCAGCATGGAATCACGGACCTAAGTTCAAAATGTTATGCTAGTAATATCTTTTGCTAAGTCTGTATTCTATATGCAAATCAGAGTCGATGGTAATATATATGAATTTTGGTATTTCTGGGCTCCATAATTGCTTTTTTTCATTTCATCCTGTTGAATCCTATAATCAGATTGAAGACTTGTTTTTACATCTTAGATCCCATATGCAGATTGAAAATTCTTCTATTTTTAAATAGTAGTGATATTAGCTTAGAATAACATGGTGTATGAGAGTCTCGAAAGATTCTGTGCCATCGTGTTATATATGTGAGCATATAGGGAATGTGTGATCATAGGATTTTTGTTCCATGATGTTATATAGGAGCATTTAGGAATGTGTAATCATAGGATTTATTTGTTTATTAATGTATAGATTGCTCTTGGATTTGCACGAGCCGGGAATTTGCACTTGGTTATAATGTATATCTGTTTTAAATAATATGAATATATTATAATTTCTTTTAATGGTGTTTAACTTTAAAATACAAGTAGGGAGGATGGATAATTTGAATATAGGTTGGAAATTTATAGATATCCTACAACAAATATTGGAGTATATGAGCATTGCGGAATATAGATTTTGATTTGTGTTCAGTTTACAAAATATGCAAGTGATATAAATGTTGTATAAAAGTATATGTACTGTGACAAAGAAATAGATATCTTGATAAAGAAATATACTTTGTTAAGATGGGAGAATAGAGATTTAGTACTGATATAGAAATTTCAAGAATAGGGTTCAAGTACAAAATATAAGTAGGGAGAGATGGACCACTTGAATATAGGTTGGGAATTCATAGATATCATATAACAAACATTAGACTATATGAGCGTTATGAAATACAGACTTTGGTTTGTGTTTAGATTATGTTTTTTAAAGAATGTATATTGATATCACCACTGTGTATAAAATTATATGTATGTGATAAATAAATAGACATTGTTAAGACGCTGATACTTTCTAACTCCATCATGTAGACATTGCTAAAATGACATCCAGATAGAGAAACAACCATCCACTAGATTTCATGGGTACCCAACCATTGTACTTTGCTTCATTAGGATGTCCCTTCATGTACATGGTTCATTCAACTTCTTGCACTTCCTATATTATACAACCAATATGGTCCATTCAAGTGTTTCCAACCAACACATGTCTCGCTCCTAGTGTTAACGAACTTCCTAATAGAGACGATAGAACTAAACTAGACAACTCCTCTATATGGCCACACCCTCCTATAGATTTCCCTTTGTTTTCTCTACAATATGATTTATTATTGGTTTAATATAGTTTGTAAATGTTTTTATCTTTTATTTTGTTTTATTTGATTGTATATAATGAATTTTTACAATTTTGCATAGTTTCCAATTAATTTGATGACAATTATTTCCATTCCAAATTTATTTATTTTTCATATCATTTGATCTAATTTATTTCCTATTATTTCATAAAAGTGCCAAAAAATTGATTGAAAAATTCTTGGTAACGAGATCCAAATCAAAGAGTTCAAAGCGTTGATCACATGGGTGTTTTTAAAGATTTTGATTAAATCCATATGCAAGTAATTTGAATCTGGATCATGTATACACACTGCTAATATAATTTTATGAGCTCTCAATTCCTTAAATCTAGATCTAGAGGAATTGTTGATAGATTATTTGTATTTGGATCTGGATAAGGTAAATTATGTCTAAAAAGAACTTTCATAACTTACATCATATATATTAGGATTTGGATCAAACTTAATATATCATTATTTGAAATTTCCAAATCCTTGATACTGGACATCCAAATCCAAAGCTTTCTTTCACCTAATATTTCATAGATTTGAAATAACATGGTGGACAATGAAATGAATCTAACCAAATTTTGAGTGCATTTATGATGACATGTAATATGACATGTCATATTACATGTCATCCCATATGGTCAATGACTGATTTAATTTATTAAGCATACTAATGACTTGGTATGACGACATATACATTGACATGGTAGTTTTGACATAGGTGTTAAAAGTATTCAGATTTCATGAATTCATTGTATCTGGATAAGTAATGATTTAATGGAATTTATTGTGGTGTTATGCATTCTAAATTTTATTTTCTATCTAACTATATAGAACTAGGAATTTGTTTTGAATTTTTCATATGTACTATTTGTATATGGATCCCGATCATTTATTTTCTCACTTCATTCTTCCTAATTCCATATTATTCATTTCCACTTCAAGTACCTGGATAAAGGATTTTATATTATTATTTGGATATTGACAATCCATATATGGATTAAATTTTATCGGCCTTACACAAGTCTTATGGATATCGAGGTATCCTCTTTGTTTTTCACATTCAAATTGTTTTGTTTAGTCCATGTTACCTGTGAAGTTCTTCTCCATGTTAGATAAAACTACTCAGCTATTCGTGGGCTAACCAATGGATTATTAGAGATAATCATGTATGGAATCTACTAGACACTGGCATGCTTTTGCTCATGTGTCATCTACCATAGTATTTCTATCCATTACATATTTTCAGATCCCAAATTTTTGTATACTAGTCTAGTATATGATTAAGATTAAAAGAATACATTGTAGTCCATATTGCATAATATTGTGCAAATGAATTATGTTAGGTGAAGGATAACTTATAAACTCTTTGTAACCATTTCACCCAATGAATATGGGATTAATATTTGAATCTATTATTTGTTTATGATTACTTGCATAAATATAAAATTAACTATTAACATACTAGCTATTACTTTTTGTACATTTGGCAAATATTTTCCAGACTGAAATAATATGAATGATAAAGAAAATATAAAGAATAAGAGAATACAATAAATAATAGAAAAATAAAAAGAAAAAAACCTACTTGCATACAAATAAACACTACTACATATTCAAAATCTTGAATCAAATACAAATATCTGTATAACAAATTACAATTTATTACTAACCATAAGAATTTGAAAAATGGAAAATTATATCGACATCATTGTTTGAAAGGAATAATAGTATGCTTTTATCCAACATTTTTCATAAGAAATATTAAAATTATACTTGGAAAGTGGAATTTTTTTGTAACGAAAAGAAGATAAAATTGAATGTACTTTATTAATTATGTCATTTAAGAGGAAGTTCTTTTGAGAAACAAAGAGAACCAAAATTTAGATTCCAAAGTTTGTATAATTTTATCAATTCTTAATAAATGTACTTT